>JAHFZB010000343.1:0-63334 GCA_036884735.1 Huso huso
GGTTACGTGCTGTTTCTCACATGTCGACCTGTTCCCATCCAGTTTTAAATGTCAACTTTTAGTAACAGAGGAAGTGTTAAAGGGATTAGGCTTCTAAAATAAACAAATCCCTGGGCCAGATGAGATCCTCCCAATAGTACTCAAAGAATGAAAGAAGTTATTTACAAACCAAGCAACTAAGATCATGCAACAGTCTTGACACAGGGGTTAAATTGACAGACTGGAAAATAGCAAACGAATACCGATCCACAAAAAGGAGACAAACCGAACCAGGTAACAACAGACCAATAAGCCTGACTTCTATTATATAACATAGAAACTCTAATAAGATCCAAATGGAAACTATCTATATGGTAACAATATCCTGGGAGACAGTCAGCATGGTTTTAGGAAAGGGAGATCGTGTCCAACTAACCTACTTTTTTTTCTTATTTTTTTTTTTAATAAATTTAGTCGTTGCAAATTATTTTTTATTATTTTCACCCCAATTTGGAAGTAGCTAATTATTTTTATACTCAACTCACCGCTACCACCTGGGCGCTGATTTCCGGGGGTGAAGACGAACACACGCTGTCCTCCCAAGCGTGTGCAGTCAGCCGACCTCTTTTTTTTTTTTTTCACACTGGGACTCACCATGCCACCCAAGAGCTACAGTTTCAGAGGACAACGCAGCTCGGGGAGCTTACAGGCAAGCCCACAGGCTGGCCAGACTACAGGGGTCTCTGGTGCGCTGGTGAGCCGAGGACACCCCTGGCCGACCTAACCCTCCCCTTCCCCAGGCGGCCGTCAGTGAGCACCGCCCCCTGAAACTCCCCGTCCTCGGTCGGCAAAGGAATAGCCTGACTTTAATTGCTGACATCAGACTATAGAGCGATCCTGCACTCCACGTGGGCTTTTACTGGATGCGCCACTTTCAGGAGCTGTAACTAACCTACTTGACTTTTTTGGAGGATGCAACAGTGAAAATAGATAGCTGCAAAGCATACAACATGGTTTATTTAGATTTCCAGAAGGCTTTTGACAAGTCCCGCATAAAAAGATTAATTCTCAAACTGAACGCATGTAGGATTCAAGGAAATGCATGCACATGGATTAGGGAGTGGTTAACAGAAAACAGAAAGTACTGATTAGAGGAGAAACCTCCAAAATGGAGCGAGGTAACCAGTGGTGTACCACAGGGATCAGTACTTGGTCCTCTCTTTATTCCTAATCTACATTAATGATTTAGATTCTGGTATAGTAAAAGCAAACTTGTTAAATTTGCAGATGACACAAAAAATAGGAGGAGGGCTGAACACTGTTGCAGCAGTAAAGGTCATTCAAATGATCTAGACAGCATTCAGAATTGGGCAGACACATGGCAAAATGAAATTTAATAGAGAAAGTATAAAGTATTGCAGGCAATAAAAATGTGCATTATAAATATCATATGGGATACTAAATTGAAGATGGGAACTACCGAAAAAGACCTAGGAGTTTATGTTGACTCCAGAAATGTCTTCCCATCTAGACAATGTGGGGAAGCTATAAAAAAAGGCCAACAAGATGCTCGGATATATTGTGAGAAGTGTTGGAATTTAAATCAAGGGAAGTAATGTTAAACTTTACAATGCATTGGTAAGACCTCACCTAGAATATTGTGTTCAGTTCTGGTCACCTCGTTATAAAAAAGGATATTGCTGCTCTAGAAAGAGTGCAAAAGAAGAGCAACCAGAATTATCCGGTTTAAAAGGCATGTCGTATGCAGACAGGCTAAAAGAATTGAATCTATTCAGTCTTGAACAAAGAAGACTATGCGGCGATCTGATTCAAACATTCAAAATCCTAAAAGGTATAGACAATGTTGACCCAGGGACTTCTTTGACCTGAAAGAAACAAGGACCAGGGGTCACAAATGGAGATTAGATAAAGGGTATTCAGAACAGAAAAATTGGAGGCACTTTTTTTTTTACAGAGAATTGTGAGGTCTGGAAACCAACTCCCCAGTAATGATGTTGAAGCTGACACCCTGGGATTCTTCAAGAAGCTGCTTGATGAGATTCTGGGATCAATAAGTTAATAACAACCAAAACGAGGAAGATGGGCTGAATGGCCTCCTCTCGTTTGTAAACTTTCTATGTTATTTTTTGTTCTTTTGTTTTCACCTTTTCTAAGACCACATTAACAACACAAGGCCCCTCCCCGACCATTTTCCCACACTTACCCGCTTTCAGATGCCCATTACATGGCCCACATCACACTCCATTGCCGATGGTCATGACCTGGTTTGATGTCCCAGTTGTTTACATCTGAAACAAGTGGGGGGGGGTAAGAGGAGAACATTAGTTATTGATCTGTCTCTTGCTGGTATGGCAACGGGGCAGGGGCAGTAATCCTCTAACCCAGCTGGGTGCCAAACCTTGGTCTCCATGGAGGTGAGGCAAGGTTGTCCATTAAATGGAGATCTCGCAGGTCTTGGTCCCAGAGAGAGGGGTTGGTGTACGGATACTCTGGTGGAGGGGTGCTGTGAGCAGGCTGGTATTGGTTCAGACCAGGGAATCTTCAAAATCTTCAGCTAGTTTGACTGCTGCTTCCAGGGTGGCGGGTTGTGGCCCGGATCCACGCCTGTGTCTCGGTACTGGCCACATGGCAAAATTGCTCCATTGCAATAGCCCTCACCCATTTCTGGCCCCGTTTTCTGGATGGGGTTTAGCCAGTGCACCATGTGGTCACACAACTGCTATGCCACCACCCCTGGGCGTGTAGCTGGGGGATATTTGGTACTCCCTGATCTGTACCCAATGCGTTTCGTGATTTGAGCCGGCATAGGTTGGCTTTCTTTTTTACCAGTAGTCGACGGCCGGTGTCCATGGCTGGCCTGGTAGGCTTCCTGAGCCTCCCTGATCAGGGCAGGGTCCCAGCTGGCTTGCCCAGAATTGCTTGGGCCATGACGGTGGTAGCTAGCCACCAATAGCAACCAGGTAAGCTTCAGGGTCATCCCTCCGCCGTCATCTTCTGTGCCTTTGGGGCCATCATCATGGGTGCTGTTAGTGCTACAGGCTGGATCGCCTGACCGACCCACTCAATCAGCGCCGTATACCTCTCCTCTCTCCTTCTCTCTGCAGCCTCCTGTCTGCTGTCTAGCTCTGCCAGCAGTGTGGATAGTGGCCGACGGTCCATCCCTTTTTGACACCATGTGGCAAAGTGGTAATGAGTATAGCAGGTATATAGCAGGTGCGTTGCTGGTGCAGTAATCCAAAGAACAAACAGACAACAAAGTACGGGTGAAATGGTTTGTTTTAATGGTTTGTAATCAATGGTCTGATGACCAGTCAGTAAATAATACAGAGCTTGCAATACACAACAATGTGTATTGCACAGTGGTGAAAAAAGGGAAGGCAGTCCCGTAAAATAATAAGCACAGTACTAACACACAAAAATTGTACACACACAATCACAAGTACAAAGTGAGTGCTCTTAGTGCTTTGGTGAAGTACAATATAATACGTGCTACAATGGTGAACAAGTGGTGAAGTATGGGTTTAGTGCTGGCCGTGAGCAATAGCTCCGGATCGTGTTAGGCCTAGTGTAAATCAACAATACAAACAGGACGATATAGACAGACTGACAGAAACAAACAAAACACTCACGTTTCTTTATAACACAAACACAGGTCCTTTGGTTCTTTTGCATAACCATTTACAAAGGAACTGATCACATCACTACGTCCCCTTTTATACTGTCAACCATGACCCTTGGTTAACTAGCACATCCACTCCTCCAATCCACGGATGCCATGCCGTTAACCTTCCGGTCAGTGGTTTAGTGTACCGTAGCTCAGCCCCTTTTTCTAGATGGCCTACTTCGCTTTAAAACCTGGTGTATGGAGTGTGTACATAATATATTTATTTATTATTATTTGTTATTATTTTATTATTATTATTATTATTTATTTTCTTAGCAGACCTTTTATCCAGGACGACTTACAATTGTTTACAAGATATCACATTATTTTTACATACAATTACCCATTTGATTTTGTATTTTTGTTTAGCGGCAGTTCAAAGCCAGCGTATTTGTTGTTGTTTTTATATTTTAAGAACCTCGTGAGGATGCGTGGCTGATCAGCTACTATTATTTAACTAGCTGACAGTCAACCATCCCTTACTAAACGCGTGCAGACTGTGGCCGAGGGTAATAAGATAATTAACAGCTAGTTAACCCTCGCCAGAGTATAAGAACCTGCAGCTGTCCGTAAGGCGAGGGAGAGGAGTGTACAGAGGAGAGCGGGGAGAACACGGGAGGTTGAGCAGACTGTGGCGTCTGCAGTATAAGAACCTGCAGCTGTCCAAAGGCGGGAGAGGAGTGTACAGAGGGAGAGTATGGGGCCGGAGAGAGCGGGAAAATAAAATAAACAATCTTAAGTATCGTGCTGGGTTAAAACCAGCACGCTTATTTGTTTTATTTGTTTGTTTGGCTAGCGCCCTATTTGTTTTGTGTTTTGTTATTTGTTTAAATCCTTTGTTTTGTTTTATGATTTAATAAAAGCATTTAAACGCCCATTAAGCGTTTCAGCTTTTCACCCGCCCATCCACTGTTTTGGTTCTGTTACTTCCTGGTCCGTGACGTCACCACACCTCACCACTGCAAGCCATCCTGTCACACCTGGAATGAATTGTCGGCCAACCAGTCCAGAGTACCTTCTATTTCATTACACAGCCCTCACTGGTCGGGTGGGGGAGATCTGACACCAAGAATCGTTTGATCTCTGTCACAATATATATATAAAGTTTTAAATCCAGCTGTAATATCTGGAGGTGATTTTTTTCCTCCACAGTCATTTTCAAACCTTAAGCACATTCACTAGCTCACCACTAGTAAATAAATATTAAAGACCTAAGGTGTAATGTTGAGAAAAAGATTGAAGAGACTTGAATTGGTTGTTACTTAATATGTTCTGTATAAAATTGTATATATTTTTTAAAGTCCGTTTAGGCATGTGGTCGCCACCTTGCCACAAAACAATAAATTAGAATGGTGTAGTTTGTTGCTCTTACTTTCTAATTCTATCACTTTTATTTACAAATTAGCAATTAGATTCATTGTAATTCATTGTACATATCAAAACCTGACAACCTACCATTTTCTGACGTGACACAGGTCACGTTTAAGACATACCGCATTCCGACGATCTACCACTTCTGATGTTACACCATGTGGCAGGGCAAAAGCCCTGCATGTGTAAATAATGTATTGTTGTGTATGTGTAGTTAAAATATATATATATATATATAGTTGTATATTGAATTTAAGTGTGCACTAGATATGGCATGTATTTGCAGTTGTACATAAAGTTGTAAAGTTTTTTTCAATTTAAGTTTGGCTTGGGGATGGGGTTAAATCTAACTGCCAAATCCATCTTGAGAATGTGGCTGGGGCTTAATTGACTAATTGATGATCAGGTAAGCCCAGCCACATGGTATAAAAAAAAGGAGCTGGAAAGCCAGTTTTTTGTTCTAGTTCCAGCAAGCATGCAGCCTCACTACTGTGTGTTGAGCCGGGGTGAGTGGATTGTGTAGGGATTAATTTAGAGGATTTTGATCCCACAACAATTTAAGTGTGTGCAGCAGAGTAGGTTCGAGCGGGACCTCCTCTTTTAGTGGGAGCAGCTAAACCAGTGTTTGGCAAACTTTTGTTTTAGCTGTTTTCTCACTGTATTTTGTTTTGCATTTTTTTGGAGCTCTTATTTGATTCCACTCTGTCTGTGTATGTCCTCGTGCACTAGGGGCTATCATTGCTGGCACCCTAGTGGGTGGCCACCTGTCACTACAACATTTTGTTTATTTGAATAAAACCTGGGCCTGAGGGCGCTGTCAACTGCATCCTCTGTCTCTCTCTCATCATTCAGCGGACACCCGCATCTAAAGTAGCAGGTACTAAGACCCCCCTGTTACACACTAGTACTTCACAAAAGCGCTGATGGAGAAGCACAGGTAATAGGCATCCTTTGTGACACCAGTGCCGCACTAAGATTTACTTGCTTGTGTATTTATAACATTTGAAAACGTTTAAAACCACAGTTAATTAAACGGCTTAACAACCACTAGGATTTACTGGGCACTGGTGCTAGTCTGTGAAGTGGAGCTGAATTTAGATTAGTCAAAAAATTATTATCCAACAAAAACATATTCTAACAATATTTTATGATGACTGTGAACAAGACAGTTTAATCAAACAGAATATCCAACACATTTAATAAATCAACTATCTAACAAGACTGATCAATTTAATTAATAACTTGATTTAGTTCATATTGGAACATATATAAGATTGCTCAATACGGAAAAGTTTATAGATTTTAATTATTCACAAACCAATTAATCAGAGGCATCAATTGAGTTTTAAATTAATGTTAGGATATCAAGTACAAAAAAATTATAAAAAAAACAAACGCATGTCTGCATTTCAAGACTTAACCCATAGTACAAATGCATTCAATACAAGCAAAAAACATCATTATATGAACACACGTCAAATCAATATCCCAAAAGCTATTCAGGAATGAGGTAAATATTGATAAAAAAGTGCTCACTATAGGTTTGCTTCAGTTATTCAGCACAACCATATTGAACATTGCTATAACTTATTTCATTTTATTTTACAAACTGAAATTCATAAAAACAAATAATAAACTTTTTGTAAATGGCTCAACAAAAAAAAAAAAGAATTGATCTCAACGCTGGACCCCCCCTAATGCCAGCACTGTGTGAAGCTTAACAACTGAAGCCTTTTTCTGTCATGAACAATTTCACTTACTCTCTACAGGGCTTCCCCATTAGTATTGAATATCGTATGCTACTGGCCCTTTAATGGTAAACCTAAGAAAAAAAGAGACTTTGTCGTCTCTTCTTATGTCTTCTCTGTTAGCAGGTTGCACTCTGATTTTACATTGTCGCACTGAGCAAACACCTTCAGACCCTCGGTTCTGCCTTCTACACACGCAGTAAGTTTTTGACCTTGTCGTTTTCCAAACTTCTCCTCTGCCAAAGTTGGTTTATTATCTCAGAAAAATGAGCAAAGCAGGTATCGATTTTGGATTTGTGAACAACTCTGTTTAGTCCTGAGGACTGTCCAAGGAAGAAATGAGGTACAATAAATCTTGAACGAAGATAGTTTTCATACTGGTTTCCAAAGCATTTCCAGATTTGTTTCACATTGTGATTTCGGCACCTTCTTGTGGCCACAACAGCAGCAAAGCTAGGAAATACATCTCTGCTGAGGTTTGAGGTTTATCTTCTTCTTCATCTTGCAGTACATCTGTCAGGATACCTTCCAGGACTGTGGGCTCTGTAATATTCCCAGACTTTGGGTTGCTGCAGTTATGACAATGTTCGCCAAGATAAAGTTTAATTTATCTTCTTTTAGTTTTTTTTTTCTTGAATTGTAAATGTATTGCCAACTCTGGTAAATGTTCTCCATTGTGTCAGGGTCTCTTCTCTCACAGAGGCAGTGAAGGAGTCCTGGAAAACTTGCAGCTCTTTGTGTCTCTAAATATTTTCTCTTCTGATCGACCCTTTCATCCTCAGCTTTGGGTTCTACGTGACCATTACATTCTGAACTTGTATACTTCAGAAAACAACCAGAAACACTTTTGGGAATGTAATCTTTCTCTTCTTTCATCTGATTTGGTTTGGAGTAAGTGAGATAGGTCTCATAAAAAATCAAAGACCTTTTAACACGGCCTTTTAGTGTGGGAAGGAAAGACCTGTTCTTAAGTACTTTCGAAGGAACTGTTTGTTACGATCAGTTATATGGATGCTGTCAATTTGCAATTCATTTTTAAGAATTTCTTCATTTCCTCTTTGAGTGGGTACAACATGGAAAGAGTGTCAAAAGAGACACACCCAGCAACTTCCAGCTCACCAAAGAACCCACTGGTATTATAAATCATAGGCCTTTTTTCTAGTCCACTGATTCGCTAAGTCAACTGAACCTTCTTTATTAGCTAAATCTTGTTCTTCCCGAAATGCACCAATGGCCTTTTCTGCCACTTTGAGAAATTCATCCAACTCATCAGGACTAAGATCTGGTTTACGTTTAGAGCGCATTTGATTTTTTGTAGACCTGTCCCAAAGTGTCAGCAACAAAGGAATTATTTCCAGCTGTCTTTTAGCCCTTTCTGCCCATTCGATTGCCTTTGGAAAGTTTTTTCTATGATATAATAAAACCTTGCCAGCGCTTGAGCAAGAACTGCATTCTTTTCAAACAACACGGCTGCTGTGGTCAAAATCTCAATACATTTGTCATTGTTTCTGCACACCACCGTATGTATTCAATCAATTGAGAAAACTTGGTGCTTTTTTTTGCCTTCTGACCAACATATCTTGGATGTCACGATAAGCAAATTATCTGCATCCATTTCCTTCACAAACAAAGATGAGAGCAAGTCTTTTGTAATCTTGCTTCTGCTTCGTTGTTTTGTTTCCAGCTCTTCACAACACTGAGTGGCAATCATTTTATGAGCCGAGCGAACTCTCTCAGTCTTCTCTGAATTTGTAAAACAAATTAAAAGATCAGAATAAGGATTCATCTGTTCTTCCAAAGGTTTACTGCCATGTAGTGGATCTTTAGATTGTAAAAAAAAACTCTCACAAACAGACCCTAACAGCGAAGAATTGGATACATAAGAATTCAACAAGGCTAGAAAGGAAATTAGCTTTTGCTTTTTACTGCTGACTTGTAGGTCTTTGAATGTTTTATGGATGACATCTTTAACGTAGCTTACTTGAAAATTATTTTTCATGATCAGAAATCCCATAGAACGTTCGTGTGATTTTCATGAGATTCTTGTATTGCCTGTAATTTTTTTCCTCAAATAAGGATTGCTCCGTCTCTGACAGTTTGTTGGTTATGCACACACTCTCTGTGAAATTTGTATTCATGCATTCTGCAGGATTCTCAGATCTTATGCAGCTTAATATTATAACCACTGGGCTTTTAGGATTAATGTTTTTTTGTTGATTTCATCCAGGATGCTTTAGTAGTTAGTAAATATTTTCAGATGCTTCCAAATCATCTACTAAAAGGAGTACAGTCTGTTTCCTTTCGCCCTTCATGAATAAGTCCATCACCTGACCAGCAATGGCAACTGCCTTAGCAAAGTTATTGTTAAGCACGGCACACTTGAATACTTTCCTCAAATCCCATAAAACATGCTTGGCTAAAGTAGTTCCACCACAGCCTGCATAATGAAATAAATTAACACACCCTAAACTTCTGGAAAGATTGCTTTGTTTTTCAATTAATTGTTTCAGATCTTCATGCTTATCCCTTCTGATAAAAGGTAGGGATTCTGGCATCTCAGACAGATGAAAGTTTAGCCATGAGACTTTTCCCCTCTGTAAAAGTACTCTTCTTCTGATTTACAGGCTTTGGTATCCTTTTCTGTGTTGACACATTCATTTTCACATAAAATGTCAAGACAAGGTCTGGAACCACCTTCCATTTCATCAGAAACAAAAAAGAACTGACCAAGATTAGATGAGGACAAATATCTGGCTGGACTACTGCAAATATTTAGAATGATTACACTCCTCTTTTTGTTCATATAAAAGTGAAATTCTGAGTGGCAGGATCTCTCATGGTATCCATGACCAGGCCAAGGATCAGCTTGTATTTTTTCAGGAACAATCTCTCCAAGAAGCACTTCTGTTCACCACATAAAAAGTAGTCTTCTGAAGCAAGTTAAAGGATGTCCAGTTGTGTTGCAAATGATGTGTTCTGCAAAAAAAAAATACTCATAAGAACATATGAAAATTTACAAACAAAAGGAGACCATTCCACCCATTATTAATTAATCTCAAAACCTTGACAAGTCGGGTCTTAAAGGAACCCAATGATTCAGCATCAACATGGCTAGGTAACCCATTCCATATCATCCCATTCTCTATCTACTACCCTCTCTCTCCACTTCATTTCCAATGGTGTTCTCTGGTCCTGGTTTCTTTGCTGCACTTAAAATTATTGGCTGGTGTTAACTTTGTCAACTACTTTTAAGATTTCAGTCAAGCTGTCCACCCAGTCTTCTCTGCTCTAGGCTAAATAGATTAAGTTCCTTCAATCTCCCTTCATATCTAATTTGTGGGACATATTCCCTGAATATGATAATACATGAATATGTATTAATGATATAACTGGACTAATTAATGAAACTGCTGTGTCCTAGGAAAAAAGCAAATTGCTGTGTCTTAAGAAAAAGGGCCCCATGGTTCCTGACAGACATAAACTAGTGATGTACCAGTGGAAAAGGACATTAAAACATCAAAAGGACTGTGAGTTTAGGCAAGATACACAAATGATCTCATGAAAGTGGCTATTTAGCAGAGTGAAAAAGACTATTTTTTATTTCTTAGTAGACGCCCTTATCCAGGGCGACTTACAATTGTTACAAGATATCACATTATTTTTACATACAATTACCCATTATACAGTTGAGTTTTTACTGAAGCAATCTAGGTAAAGTACCTTGCTCAAGGATACAACAGCAGTGTCCCTCACCGGGGATTGAACCCATGACCCTCCGGTCAAGAGTCCAGAGCCCTAACCACTACTTCACACTGCTGACTATAAATATCCAAGCCAAACTGAACATTTTGCGCTCCACATCAAATGCTAAACAAGGTGCTGTCACTGCTAAGCAAAGCTGCAACTCCGGGACTCTGCCTAAAAACGGAACCAAGACGGGACTCTGCCTGAATACAGACCCAATAAGAGAAAGCAAGCTGCAAGCAAGTCAATGACCACAAGCAACGAGACAGTGGCCCGGCTGAAGGACTGCCGTAAAACTTAGAGACTTATCAGAGAAACCAGTCTAGGTCTGCTGTACACCTACAACCACAGTATCCAAAGAAACTGTGCCCTGCTACCTGCATAGCTAAAAGATTCAGCAAAGAGGACAGAGCAGACGGGCGCTGTTGTGGATCCTATACCGAGGACTGAAGACTTTGTTGCAGCTATTTGTTAATTCTATCGAGAATTGAAAGCTTTGTTGCAGAGTTTGATCCAATGAAGGATTGAAGACTTTGTTGCTGAGAGGAAAGTTTTTGTACTGGACACTGCAGCAGATTGAGTTTCAAGCCAGCAGACCAAAAAGTCTAAGCTTCAAGGAACTGTTGAGTATAATTCCAGTTGCATTTTCCTTTCATGTAACTAAATTAATTAATTGTAACACATTCACATAGGAATTGTACTGTTAATTATTTAGTTTGCACACTTTGTGTGTGAAATAACTTTTAGTGAAACTTGATGAAGTAACTAGAAGTAATCTACCTCATATTGTTGTATAAAGAATTTATTTAAAAGTAAACTTGCCATATCCTTAATCTATATACCATTAATAAGCTAATGTGATATATTCTAAGATTGTCTGCGTCATCTCAGTTGAGGCTGTGTGCTTGGTGTGGCGTGTGTGTGTGAGCAAGCTCCTACGTCACAGGCTGCTAGCTTGCTCGAGTGCTGCTGGTGTGTGAGGAGACAGGCGGTGTCATATTTCAATTGCCTGCTAGTCAAGTTAGGGCAGTGAGAGTTTTTTTGAATTGTGTTTTGTGCTTAGAGACTAAGACATTTACTTTCTGACTTTTCTGATTTCTGTTTATTATTTTGTGTACTTAATAAAATACTACTATTGATTAAACATTCCTTGTGTTATGCTGGAATGTGTGTTCATAGTAAATCTCGATCTTTGTAACACGTCAATTACATATTATTAATAAGAGAACTAATCAACCCAGATAAACATTAAATGATCAATTATTGAATTGTTCCAACACATTCCTCAGTCTGGTTGCTCTTATGTGTACCCTCTCTAATCCCAAAAGCTTCTTTTCGTAATGTTTTTGGGACAGTAATTGAACACAGAACTCTAAGTGCGGTCTCACCAGTGCTTTATACAACCTCATCACATCCTCCTTGGATTTCTACTCTACCCTGCCCTGTTGTGTTTGTTCTATTAAGCCATATCGAACAATGCAAAAAAGTCAGCCTGGCTTGTATATATGTGTCATTGATTTATACAGGGCCTTCAACAGTATCCATGGATTTGGCTATACTAGAGATAATCATCAGAATCACCAAACGGTTCTACAATAACTTCACATGCACTGCTGGGGATACCTGAGAGCTGAGCTTCCAGGTAGAATCCGGGTAAGACAAGGGTATGAAACGTCAGCCTTCCTGTTCAATCTTAGAGTTGGCGGGACCTTGAAAAGAGCAACAGAAGAACAGTGCAGAGGAATTAGACAAATCATATTTCCAACCCTGGAAGATCTGGAGGTTATTGTACCCCTCTCCATACCAAAGACCACATGCAGCAGAAAACGGATCGTCTTTACACCCATGTGAAAAAACAAAATAGTAAAAGTGATGCCAATCAACCTCAAGAGCCCAGAGCCGATCCCTGTAGGTGAACACGACCTTGAAAATACTGGCACACTTAAGTACCTTCAAAGTATCATCTGGAGGAACTGACCAAGACATCAAAGCCAGGACAAGTAGCAGAAGACCTGCCTCCATTAAACAAGTATGGAAATCAGCAGCCTATATCAGAAACACCAAGCTAAGAATATGCCAGAGCTGTGTGCGATATGCTTCAGAATGCTGGCCAATGGTCTGAAAAGCACATGGTGCCAACTAGAGGTTTCTCTCCTTACCAGTTATGTATCTCTTCATGTTCTCACCGATTTCAACTGAAGGATCAGTCTTTCATACTGCACTTAATCATTACACATTTACATGGCTCTGGGTTTCAAAATATTATAATTAAAATCAATTAAAACTGAATACATCAAATATCTGAGCCAAGTAGCCAAGACTGAAAATTTTATTAAATTTTATTAAATTGCCTGCATATAAGCAGCGATCTGCAAAAGTCAGTATGTTCTTAATACAACTCTATACAGAGACACACAGACAAGGAAAAAAACTAGTTTGATTCTCTTAACTAACTTATCCGCCTGGTCCAGAAATTTGAAAACTCTGTTCCTATGAATGTATTTTCTGCCTTCATTAGTTCTTTAATTGAAGGAAACTCTACAACACAGTTTTAAAGGACATTTCAGATAGTAGGAGGGAGGGGGACGACACACACGCCTTTCGGCTGCCCCTGTCTGGAAATTTGAAAACTCTACAACAGAGTTTTATAGATGGTGCAGTGTGTGGATGCACTAGTCTGTGTAACACAGGGATGCTTTGTTTTTGTTCTAATTTGACATACATTATGCATCATATCTTCTTTATTGTTTTACAAACAAAATAAAATTTCTAGTATGTTGTTATGGTAACAGAGAAAACAATGAGTACAAAGGTAAGCCAAAAATAATAAATCTGGATTTAATTTTGATTTTCAGACATTTTGGGATTTATTTTTTTAATTAAGTTTTGTAATGAATGCTCTTATGTTCAATGGAACCTGTTCATTGTGCATCAGCTTTCACCACACTCTTTCTCAAGGCATCAAACTAGACATGGATGGTTTTGATATCTTGTTGTTTTATTTACCATAAATTCATCTGCTTTATCTATGGTGTCCCCTTCCCTCTGTCCGTCTCAGTCTGTCTCCACTTCATTAATCCACTTTATCTATAGTGTCTCCTTCCCTCTGTCCAGCTGTGTTCTCTGTCCCTGGTTTCTGTGTGGCACCCAAATCATAGTAGAGGATATTACTGGACATCATACATAACACACTGAAAACAAAGCACCTTGGTAATAGAACTAAATCATTAAATAGAACCCTGAAAAAAACATCTTGGTAATAAATATAAAACACAATCATTAAATAAAACCCTGACAACAAAGCACTTTGGTTACAAAACTCAATCCTTACCTTCTCTGGTGTGGCTCAAACCCTTTCTAAACATCAGCCGTGGAAACAAGGTGTTTATAGGGAGCCTTGATGAAGACTCCACCCCTCCTCAGGAATTCTGACTAATCATTATTCCAGGGTCAGGAGCTGGGTGTACCTACACATTAGTGGTAACACCCTTATTCAGCTTGGATTGCAAATAAACCAGTTCTTCCATAACTTTGTGTGTTTTTACATTTCAAATGGGTGACCAAATGGATTTAAAAAATTTCCACGGAATACTTTGTTAACATAACATGGACCCACGAGGCTGAGGCCAGACAGCGTATTCAGTTGCAGTGATTCATAGCGTATCATTGTGCTGTACTGTGGATGATTAACATGGACCCACGAGGCTGAGACTAGACTGCGTATTCAGTTGTGGTGATTCATAGCGTATCATTGTGCTGTACTGTGGATGATTAACATGGACCCATGAGGCTGAGGCCAGACAGCGTATTCAGTTGCAGTGATTCATAGCGTATCATTGTGCTGTACTGTGGATGATTAAGCTTGATAATAAAAATAAAAAATCAATACAAGACCCTGATGAAACAGCACATTTTCATAAACCTTTAGTAAAATTTTTGCTTAGTATTTTTTATGCTTAGTATTGCTTAGGATTTCCTTTTTTGTTTACCTGTTTGGGTCAATTAGGGAAACACAATTCAGGTCAGAAAAACTATTTGATTGAGACTTGTCCTTT
Source organism: Huso huso (assembly GCA_036884735.1). Lineage (NCBI taxonomy): Eukaryota > Metazoa > Chordata > Actinopteri > Acipenseriformes > Acipenseridae > Huso > Huso huso. The sequence goes on from JAHFZB010000343.1 coordinate 14,583, forward strand.
AATGCTCTGTTGAATACAGTACTGATAAGCAGTTTGTTTTAGTGCGTTGAGTGTTATGAAATAGTTCCCCCATGTGCAGGTAACAGGAAGCATAGTGAATACTGAGACCTCAGGAGTGAAAGGGGACTGTGTATCAAAGCAGGATCATTTTGACATTTCTTGTTTTACACGACCTTCTACAATTTACAACTTTTTCAGGTCATTTTTTTATTGTACTTTTTGGCTGCAACAATTATTAAAAGTTTTAATTTCCTTTTCACAGAAATGAAACTGAAAGAAAGCTTCATTACACAGCAAGGAGAAGCAGTGTTTGTGTGAGTCAGCTTGATCTGAAGCCAATTTAAAATGACAAATTGAATTTTTGCAGCATATGGTAATGTAGGGGTGTGTTGACATCGTAGAGGAGTGCTGACATCGTAGGGGTGTGTTGACATCGTAGAGGAGTGCTAACATCATAAGGGTGTGTTGACATCGTAGAGGAGTGCTGACATCATAAGGGTGTGTTGACATCGTAGGGGTGTGCTGACATCATAAGGGTGTGGATATCGTAGAGGAGTGCTGACATCATAAGGGTGTGTTGACATCGTAGAGGAGTGCTGACATCATAAGGGTGTGTTGATATCGTAGAGGAGTACTGACATCATAAGGGTGTGTTGACATCGTAGAGGAGTGCTGACATCATAAGGGTGTGCTGACATCGTAGGTGTGTGTTGATACTCATACGTAATCATAGGCTCAGAGTATTCAAATTCAAAAGCAACGCCATGGAAACAGATATAATATGACTTCAGTTGACTGTTCCCACTAATCCTTTCTCTTTGTGGTCCTCAGCGCATATACCCTCCAAATAAATTACTTTGACATAGCTGATTGTTTCAGAATACTTGAATTGAAATGGCTATGTTGTAACATGGGAAAGAAAGAAAGAAACAGACAGTCCGGTTTGGTTTGTGCACTCTGTCTGTTTTGCAGAAAGATGAGCTGAGAAGCATGAAATAAAGAAAACCAGTCATGCAAGTACTGCCTATTCTGGGTGTCGAGGCAACAATGACTTCTCTGACGAACAACGGCTGATAGCTGGGGAAACTGAAACATACAACATAACACAACACTAGCTAGCTAACATAAAAAATATAAGAAGTTAGAAACAGTAATTTTCTACTGACAAGCAACTCTCAAGGCTACTTCAGCATGTGACATGTAGTCACATCTTTTGCACACGACACAAAAACATTCCACACAGTACCAGGTTAAGTGCCAGTGACAGAGAAGGGGAACCATCCTGTGTTACAGGGTATTAATAATCATGGAAGATGTACAACTTTGAATCTGCTTGTTCTGTGTCTGGAAACTTGATTCCCTGCATATATTAAAATAAACCTAACATTGATTGAAGAAAATTACTCTATGCATTTTCTTAAAGACATTGGAACTCACTTTAAATCCACTTCAGGCTACTCTGACTTTAACTACCCCTGCCCCAGGCTTGAAAAGTAAGTGCCACAAACTGATACTGATCCACAACTGTACTGATCAGAATCACCAGCACCATTTACTTTACTCTCCCCCTTCCCCACAGGTACCTTGGACTCTGTGTTGCTCACCCCGACCCCAAGATGAACAACCAGAGACCACAACCCAGGTAAGGAAAATCTCAATTCACTTTATTACAGAGTTCACACGCATAAACGAAACAACCCTATAACAAACCATCAGAAGGACTAGACAACATGAATCATAAATATATACATATATATGTGTACCTCAGCACACCACTAGGGCCCTAACTAAACGCTCAGTTCACACCAACATACAACCCCACACCACCTCAGTGGCCCCTTGTGACAGGCTAGCTGTAGGGGTGACGTCAGACCAGAAAGGAATACACAGACAGGCAGTAGTGATGAGTGAAACTGAGACGCAATGGCTGCGCTCAGTACGTTTATTGCAAAATAAAAGGTTGAAACAGGACATGGCACTTGAGGCCAAAATAAATAGACAAACAAAATGTTGCAGCATGTATGTTTTGCAGATTTTTTAAAGAATGCAACATTTGTGAAAATTGTTTGCTTGCAAACCTTTCATGCTTTACAGTATATTTATACAGCTCTAATATTGTGGGGCTGTCATAATTGCACATACAGCAATCTACCCATTAAACGATAGTTTTTATAGGGAAGCCAGGGTTAATGGCCTGATGGTAATCCTTTATATCCCAGTGAAGATCACCAACACGTAAAAAAAAACAACAAAGGAAGAAAAGCACCACTCCAAACAGCGTGCTACTGCTCTAGTGGGTAGGGGTGAATGACTGGGGTGTTTGTTTCAGTTTGTTGTTGTTTTGGCAGTGTGGTCAAACACTCTCTGCTCATCTTTATTAAGGCGCTTGAGCATGTCTTCTACATTCACCCAAATCTGGAAAAAAATTTCACCCCGAAAATCAGACGCCCTAAATATAACCTTTAGTTAAGGAAAATACACAGACAAATTATGCTAGCATATCAATTCAGACAATGGCAAACAATGTTTCACATTAATTCTAACCCCAACAATAACCCCAATCCTAACCCCAACATTTTCTGATACAACTGTGTACTTACATGTATTGTGCAAATTGATTTACACTAAGTACATTGCCACTATGCATATTACAGTTTTTCTCGATTGCTTGAGCACATTTGTCCAAACAGAATTCACTTTTTCAAAACAATTAACACGCAGCCCCAAACTGAAACACGTTGGCCAAAATGACACATTTCATTTGCAAAATGCATTAAGACTCTCAAAACATTAAATACATGACACAAAATCAACCACCTCCATCAAAACATATAACTTGTTATCTAATGAAAAGTTATTTCAATCAATCGATACACAATGGCCCAATAAATACTAACTACAACTATCAATATACCCTAACATGGTTAACCCTCTTTTATGAGTCTGTGCCATTTGTTGATACTATCATTATAGTATGTACCATAAAAGGCAAGTAAACATATTATCACAGCATGAGCTGTGTTCTTTTTTCCTAAAATGATTTTACCAAAGATGACCAATGCAGAAAGAATGTCACACAAGAGCATGAATATCCAGAAACAAAAGGCTTTATTTGACCTTTTTCCATTGTGTCCTTTACAAATTCAATGATGCTGTATATACAGAGAATAAAAATAAAATACACCAAGCTAAGAAATCACTGCAAAAACAAAGCAATGTCAAAAAAGGCAACACAGATACAGTATACACCACATTCAGTGCATTCGTTTTTGTCGATCAGGCCACATGTTTTCATCAATATCACACTGGATGTTTTCCTGTAATGCAGCGAGGAAAAATCTCCTTGCATGGCGCATCCACGCTTGGCAGTCCTCTGCAGTGATTGCCAGACAACCGCATTCATTGGTCTCTAGGAGGGACATCTGGTCATGTGGACGTTAATCATAAACTTTCCACCTCCACGCAGAGAAGAATTCCTCAATTGGATTGAGAAAAGGAGAGTATGGAGGGAGAAATTGCATCATCATTCGTGGGTGGGCTGCAAACCATTCAGTAACCAGACGGAGTGCTGGAAAGCAACATTGTCCCATATGATGACGGTGGGACATGTCAGGCCTCACCAGCCCTCTTCTTCTGGTGGTACCACTCTGGTGCAATGCATCAAGAAATGTGAGGAGACGTTCTGTATTGTGTGGGCCAATTGTAGGGATGTGGCAAAGAACGCCATCGCTGGAGCTAGCGGCACACATGGTGATGTTTGCACCCCTTTGCCCTGGCACATTTATGGTGGCCCTCTTACCAATGAGGTTCCTCCCTCGTCTTCTTACTTTTGAAAGGTTGAAGCCGGCTTCATCCACATAAATGAATGTATGGGGTGTTGCATTTGCTTCAGGCTCCATTATTCTCTAAGATAAAAATACAATAGAAACACAGTATTTATGTATACATAAAGTAAATACATTGTAAAATATTCCAGCTGCATGCAATGCAATGTTTTACTGTAAGAAAAGGCATAACAGTGACAAACCCTTACCTGTACATACTGGAGTCTAGTCTCCTTCACGCTGTCGCTGTTTCTTTGGAATGGGACTTTGTAAAGTTGTTTCATTCCCACTGTGTCTTAAGGACCCAATCTATAGTGGCCAAACTCACACTGTTGACATTTCTGAACATGTTGTGATCTTGAATGACTGCTGTCTGGATCTCTCGCAATCTTATGGAATTGTTGGCAACAACCATATCCACTATGGCAGCTTCCTGTGCCTCAGTGAAGACTCTCTGCCACCAGTGTGTGGTTGTCTTTTGAAGTCTATAAATACAGTAAATATGTACAAACTGTGACATTTTGATGGTCACATGAAGGGCATTGACAGAACAACTTTTACACATATATTGTACTGTATGCAGTACAGTAATACTGAAATACAGTGTGGTATAGCATTGTAACTTACCTATTCTCATTCTTGAATATTCTTACTATTGATGCCACAGTTGATCTACTGAGATTGGGCTGGACCTGCTGCCCAGCCTCTCTCATGGAAAGGCCATGATTGACAACATGGTCAATAATTGTGGCACGGATTTCATCTGAAACATTAGCTCTTTGTATTCCCCTTTGAGCTACTCCACCACCACGCATCTGAACCCCTCTTCCTCTATGGGCCCCTCTACCTCTGCCTCTACCTCTCCTTTGTCCTTGCCCTCACCCTCGGCCTCTTACTTGGTCCATTCTTGCAAACAGCAACACAGAGGTGACCTCTTATGCATGAATAAGGACTGATTGCTGATTGAACAATTGTGCAAAGAAGTTTTGCACATGTGCAGAAGATGTTCACATTCATGGGAGTAATTTGTATCAGCTGTGACCAAATGCTTTAATTTTGTTTGACATGATTTACTCAACTGAGTTTTGCATCTTTTGTAGAGAGTTGTGTTTACTGTTTTGCAAAAATGAGTTTAGCATTTGCATTGTGTGTGAAAGTGTCACACGACTGGCTGAGTGATGACGTCAGACCCAGGAAAGGAAACACACACAGGACGGTGAAATGATGAAGGCGCTTGCTTGCGCCGGTTTATTGTAAATAAAAAGGTTGTACAAAACACAGGACACGGCACTTTAGCCAAAATAAACAGACAAACAAAACGAACAGACACTAACAAACAGGGACGAATACTAAACAAACACGTACCACATAGCAATTGCTTCTTTTTATTTCTCTCCTCACTCTCTCCCGTTCCTTCTACCTGAACACACAACCCCAAGTGAGTGCTTTGTGCATCTATATATACTGTTGTGCCGGGATTCAATTACTAATTAATTATTCACTTGAATCCCAGCACGTGAATTAATTATGTGCAACCCCGTGCTCACATATTAAATACTTTAAATGCACGTGAAGTGAAGTGCAATCCCTGTGCCTAAATACAATTATACATTTTAAACACTCGTGCTCATTACCCACATTATATCCCATGTACCATCTACAATACACCAACATTAACACACGCAACATGCAACACAAAACACAAAAATACACACAGGGGCGGGGCACATTGCCACAAAGAGCCATAACTCAAATGTAACCCTGGTTGCTAATATTAATAAGTGGTCAGAAAATGGATATTAAAGCATTGGCACCACTTCTTTAAAAGAGGACCAGTGATGCTAGAGCTAATAAGAGGCAAGACAATGAGTTTTAAATAAGCCTGGGTTAAATGAAGAACCAGTGACAAGGTTTTTAATTCTATTAAGAGGTAAGAGTCTTGCTAAGCTCTCCTTCATAGGGTGACCAATGATAATGCTGTTAGTGCTAAAATGAAGTAAGACATGTATTGTACAGCCATGGGTATTAATGTTCAGTATGTCCAGGTTTCTACACACTTGTTGATGTTCCGCACTGTAAAGGATGACTGCAGGTAGAGACAGTGAGCTGTGAGCACCACTGCCCTGTCTGCACACATACAAGAGCTGACTTACCTTGAGATGCCACCAGCAACAACACTTACCTCCTCTTACCACCGGTGATACACGGGGAACCTGCAAATGAATAACACTGTTTCAGCTTGTTTATGTACTGTAAGTGTCACAAACATGCTAAATATCATGGGATTATTAGCTGTGCATATTCAATTATAAAATGTTTATTTTTAAAATGCATTATCTTTAAAAACGGGCTTCTCAAAATATGATGGTAGAATTTTTCACTAGAGGAAGAAGGAAAAAGCCAGAGTATGTGTTGTGACAGGACAAGTGAAACATGTAATAAAACACTGGAGCCTCACCTCTGATCTTGTGATAGAGGAGAAGCAGAGTGAACACAATGAGAAGAATCACAAAGAAGCCAACACTGAAGCCAGCAGCAGCAGCGCTGTGCCAGGACGCTGGGGGAGGAAGGTACAGGATCAGTGTGTGCTAGTGAGCTCCATACACCTTGACTGACAGGGCTGATTCTGCACAATGGGACTGGAATTTATGATTCCTGATCATACTCCATCAAGTTGCAATGAAGAAGCAGCCATTCTGCCACATTAAGGGGCGTTCACACCGGACGTGGCGCAGCAAAAGCAATGGTTTTCAATGAAGGCGGTTACGTGCAGCGGCAGAGGGACGCGGCACCGCAGAGTGGCGCGCAAGAGATAAAATATTTTAAACATTTGCTGCGCCACATCGTGACGTAACCTACCAACAGCCAATCAGGGAAAAGTAGGAGGTTCCTTTGCGAGGAAGAAATAAAAAAATTAAACGGTGGAAAAGCTGTTTGCTTTAATTTCAGATTTCCTGGCCTTGTATAATACAACAATTAATAGTTACTGAGATATTAATAAAAAAGCTGCAGCATGGAGGTCTGTGGGTGTACAAATGGGATTACAGAGTGAATATTAAATATACATAATTACGTAAATGAGATCATATATATTTTTTGTGCTAAACTCCACATTGAAAATAATTATGCACTTGTGTGGCAGGGCAAAGTTGTCCTGCCCCTTTAATGGAAGGGGTCACATGATTGGCGACCATTCTGGCTCTGGAGTGGAGCTACAGACCAGAGCTGGAATGGCCGCCAATTAAACACACATGATCCCAATCACCAAATTGGGGGATCATGTCATTAATTGTTTAATTGGCCCAGCTGGCCAGTATAAAGCTGGCCATGCTGCAGCACGGGGGAGAGGGAGAACAAAGGAGAAACAATGAAGTGCTGGGGCCTGTGTGTTTGCTGTTTCGATGACTGAGTTTTGTATGTTTAGTTTAAGATACACATTTATTATTATTATTATTATTATTATTATTATTATTATTATAACGTGTAACAATTTTTTTTTTTTTTTGTTCCTGGATAGTAAGTGTTATTTCCTAATTGCTTATGCCTCAAAAGTATAGAAAATGGCTATTATTCCCCACAAACTTTGCTTTTGTGACCAGGACAGTGATATTTTGAAATTAACCTATTTTCCAGAACATTCCAGATAGATTCAGTGCTGAGTAAACTTGGAGTAACTTCTAGAACTTTCTAGAACTTTCCAGTAATATAAATAGTAGTATAAATACAGGGGCCTTAAGCCCACCAGTTCAGTTTAGTTCCAGCTGCCTAAGTGGATACACATATCTGGATACTACCCCAAAAAAAAGACCTCAACGACTTGATTAGAGATCTTGGTCTCACCCAAGTCCAATGCCGAGCTTTTGACGTCTAGGCTCAAGCAGTGGAACTTGTTGGATGAAAGCGTGCAAGTCGCAGATCAGAGGAAGCGTCACCAACCTTTTTCCAGCTTCTTCACCCGTCAAGATGGGCTCTGCTTCTGCCACAATGTGACCAGTCTGTTCGAGGCAATCGGAATCGCCTGTAACCAGAATGAGTGGGCCTCTTCATTGACAGCTCATCCAGGAGCCTCAAAGCGTGCTGCTCCATAATGGTAACAAGCACCGTCTCTTCCCCCTGGCTCACTCGGTGCACCTCAAAGAGGATTACAACAGCATCAAGACCTTGCTGGATGCCTTGAAGTATGATGAGTACGGCTGGGAGGTCATAGGAGACTTCAAAATGGTGGCATTCCTGATGGGTCTCCAAGGTTTTCAAGTTTCCCTGCTATCTTTGCCTTTGGGACAGCAGGGACACCAAGGCGCACTACCACAGGCTACTGGACTGGGGACAGCGGACCGAGTTCTCTGTGGGGAGGAACAACGTCAAGTGGGAGCCACTGGTGGACCCCCAGAAGTTGCTGATGCCACCACTGCACATCAAATTGGGCCTTATGAAACAATTTGTCAGAGCTCTAGATAAGGAGTTGGCAGCCTTCAAGTACCTTCCTTCAAGACTTCTTTCCTAAGCTGTCTGAGGCAAAGGTCAAAGCCGTGTCTTCGCCGGACCACAGATAAAGAAGATCCTGGAGTGCAATAAATTCCCCAAGAAGCTCACTAGCAAGGAGAAAGCGGCTTGGAACAGCTTTGTCGCAGTGGTTCGGAGCTTCCTGGGCAATCACAAGGCCGAAAACTATGTGGAGCTGGTTGAGACTCTGGTGAAGAACCACGGCACAATGGGCTGTAGGATGTCCCTCAAAGTCCATATCCTTGATGCTCATCTTGATATATTCAAGGAGAACATGGGAGCAAGGCGAGCGCTTCCACCAGGATATACTGGACTTTGAACGCCGCTACCAAGGACAGTATAACGAGAACATGATGGGAAACTACATTTGGGGGGGCTGATTCGTGAAAGTGATTTACAGTATAATCGTAAATCTCGAAAAACTACTCACTTCTAAATCTTTTGTAGTCATTTTTGTATTACTTTAGTATAAATACATGTTAATTTGGATTCATATGTTGTTTTTGCTGACTTTATGTGAACGAAAACACACAAATTTGTTTTCTCATTGGAAATAGGTAAATTTCAAAATATCACTGTCCTGGTCACAGAAGCAAAGTTTGTGGGGAATAATAGCCATTTTCTATACTTTTGAGGCATAAGCAATTAGGAAATAACACTTACTACCCAGGAACAAAAATTGTGTTACATAGTGGTGTTGTTGTTGTTATTATTGTTATTATTATTATTACTATTATTATTATTCTTTTTATTCTCTTCTATTATACCTCCTCTCCACACCCATTCTCCACTCACCAAACACACAACCCCGAGTGAGTAAAACGTGCATCTATATATACTGTTGTGCTGGGATTCAATTACTAATTAATTATTCACTTGAATCCCAGCACGTGAATTAATTATGTGCAACCTTGTGCTCACATATTATATACTTTAAATGCATGTGAAGTGATGTGCAATCCTGTGCCTAAATACAATTATACATTTTAAATAACTTGTGCTGCACACACCCATTTATATCCCGTGCAGTCATCTCTATACACCAACATTAACACAAGCAACATACAACATAAAAACACAAAAATACACACAGGGACGGAGCACATTGCCACAGAAATGAGAAATGACTTGCTGTTTTGCAAAAAAGAATATGTTGTGCTCATTAGGTTATGATGGAGATCAAGTGGACCCCAGTTTCATTGAAAGTGTCTAAGCAATCGAGAAAAACTGTAATATTCACAATTCTCTATCAATCACACATTGTAAATGACACAGGCTGAGGACACAGTGGGGATTATAGTGAATCTTGCTATTCAATGTTGCCATTTGACAGGGCAGCGGTCCCTCAGGTTGATTGTTCACTGAGGGCTCCACTCATAGCCAGCGGTTTGCCCGCTCCCTTGAAGCTGCAGGTTCATCCCCCATCTGACACATGCTTTAAAATGCAGGTTTAAATAGAAAGGAATTGCAAGTTTGTGGAGTTTAGAATTTGTAAATATCAGTGTTACTGTCGTGCTATTCAGGTAAACTGACCCCAGATCTGTTGCTGTGGAACAATCACTCCAAGCCGATGTATCTGTCTAGATAGTTTCAGTACACATGCCCTGTCAGAATAGTTTAGGGGGTGGAATTACTGTATCAACATTCCTATCACCTTTAACTCAGAGACCGAACTGCATGGTGTACCTGTGAATCAATATTGAACTGTGAAAAAGAGCCAGTGGTTAATATGGTGGTGATGTCCTGATACCTGCTGCACAGGGAGAGTGAAACTACAGTGTGGAGGTTTTACTGTAGTGAAGTGAGAGCCAGTGGTTAATATGGTGGTGATGTCCTGATACCTGCTGCACAGGGAGAGTGAATCTACAGTGTGGAGGTTTTACTGTAGTGAAGTGAGAGCCAGTGGTTAATATGGTGGTGATGGCTGGTGATGTCCTGATACCTGCTGCACAGGGAGTCAATCTACAGTGTGGAGGCAGGAGAAATTAGCTGCTATCACAGTCAAAAAACAAAACAAAAACAACCTACAAGAAAGGGACAGGTGAGAAAGTTGTTTTGCTAATCATAGGTAAGTGATTGCTTTTAAGATTTGGATATTACAACTGCATTTCCACAATGATGTTTATTTTTACACTAAAATAGCATTCCGCTCTATCTGTTTACTGTGTTCCCATATTTCTACATTGACAATATAAGGGATTATACGTATGCTGAAGTCTAGCAGATACATGTCTAGTCAGACAGACACTGAAAAGGCCCTTGTATTAAAACATTTGTCTACTGGACTAAGAAGTTGTGTTACTTTTACTCAAATTGTATTATTTATTGTTATAGAGATCAAAAGACAGACAGTCAGTTTGTTTTCATTCTTACCTGTTTCCACGTCTGCAGATTTCTTTTCCATCTTCTGTACTGATCATCCACACAGCTGATTAGACACACAAAGACAGTGATATCAGGAATAATGTCCTGCCAGCTGTACTGAGCATACATAAGAGAAATCTGCAATCCTCGTTATAATTGAATGCAGCATAAGAAAGAGACACACTGAACACACTGTAGAGCTGTAAACAGTCCTGGTCTCAGGCAGGACCACACATTGTTTGTAACAGAGTAAGACACTAATACAGTGCAATCAGTTATCCAAGGGCTGCTTTACAGTGAAGGAGGTAAGCAATTCTAACAGAATAAAACTAGCAGCACAATCTCAGGAAGGAGAAGTCACACGACTGTGTAACAATCTACCTTTGACCCAAAAGGCCAACACAACATTCCCAGAATAAGAATCGGTTACTACCAAAAACTCCTTGAAAATGACATAAAAAGTAGATGGCAGAAAGGCAGATACACAGCAAAAAATAGGATTGCTAGGTTCATTTGAATGCAAAACATTTAATTTAATTTCAAAAACATCTGTCCAACCCACACAGATTACCAAACAATTCTATGACCCACAGTACCTCGGGTAGCTGCTGACCCATGCACATAAAACCAAGTTGAAACAGAAATAGGATGGTGGTGAATCCACCGGTAAGCCTACAGAGGCAATAAATAAATAGAAAATAATGTCCAGTAGAAATGTCCCAAAATAGTAATCCAGTATCATAAACAAAAAATAGAAAAACCCAAAAAGTCAAAATTCAGTTTGTAATCCACCAACAAAAATAAAGTAAAAGGAAATGAAACAAACATCCGCCGTACAATAATAATAATAAATAAATTGGTTTGGTCTCACCGGTTTGTGTGGTTGTCCATGAGCGCTCCAGAAAGACAACACAAAGTCCAAAAAACACAGCTGTAATCCAAACTCCAATGGAATGTCTTGTTTTCCTCCAGGAAATAGCAATGAAAAAATAAGTGCCAGCAACATTTGCTAAACGAAGAACATTGTCTAAAACTGTGACAAACTAAAGCTAGATAAACATAGTATACCTCTAACTTTATGCAGTTTTGCATTAACACATCTAAGTTTAGTAAACCTGAACACATGTAAATACCTGACGGCAAACCTTCAGCAACAAACTAACCAGAGTACAAACTCCCAAAAGGAAAAGGTGCTGTCTCATAGTGCATTAGTGCAGGGTTTATAAAGGTCAAGGTCCTCCAATATATTTAAAGGGGCAATGTTTCCTAAAACCCACTCTTAAAAGGGTAACAGTAAGCATACATTGAGGTATCATATATTCTGACTTTAAACAACACATTTTGAATACCTGGCCAGGCTAAAAAGTGGTGCGCTTAAATGGACCACTTATATAATATTTACTTTTGTGTGACAGGCGTCACAACTGTTCTCTGTGTTCTTAGAATACGGCCTGTGGTTGTTCCCTATTGGGGGAGGTTCAAAAGCAATCCTATGTAAAACATTTTCTTTAGTTAATATCTACGAATTCCCTCAATAAAACAGAACAATGTCTACTTACTTACCCTTAAAAGGTTTTGGGTGGCACACAACTTGTGATATCAGTACAAAAAAACTGCAGTTTTGAAGAGCCTTGTTATTAGGTTTTGTTTTCTTTTTATATAACCTGTGACTAATATAGAAACTGCAAAAGCAAAAGCCTGGCAAATATACTTCCTCCTTTCAGTGCGTGTCTCTTAAGGGCTCAGTGGTGCAGACAGACAGATATTCACAAACTTCTCATGCCTTTTAGCAGTGGAGGCCAGGTTTCATCCCTGCTACCCATAGAAAAATACCACAGTGCTGTCCAGAAACACTATAGTGTCATACAGACCTGAATCAATTACAATTGTAATTGTGTAATTCATATAAAAACATTACAATACTGTCCAAAACACTATAGTGTCATATGTAACTTTTTTTTTAAAATACATTATGATCCTGCAGCAATTTTATTTTGCCCAGCAAAAGTAAATTTAGATTGTGTGTAAATACAGAGTTTACTGTAGATACAGATCTCTAGATAGATCTGTATTGAGAGGAACGGTAGTTCCTCGTACAAGTTAGAAAAACTTGTTTGAATCTACCGAGGGTCTCTATACAGCTCAAAGAGTTTAGCTGTTTTTACCATGTTGCAGCGGCAAAAATAAATCACTTAGAATTACCATCTGTACGAGTATCAAAAGTCTGAAACTTTCTTACCTCAAATGTGAAAAAAAACGTACATACCTCTTATACACCATGAGATATAAGTGGTCAAACTAAGGCAAAATTGTTATTCTCCTTCCTCCTCTTTCGTCTACTTTTTAAGGGTGTGTAGCGACTATTCAAACAGAGAAGCTAAATAACTGGACATCTACCACTCATGTGATTCCACATGTTGGTCAACGTCAAAACATACCAGGGTATGCAAGCAGTTTGATATCCACACCATTTATATTAAACAAATTATTTATGTTTTAAAACAGCACATATCGCAAGGAAAAAAAAATTCCGTAGTTTGAACTTGCAACATGACGTTCTTGAAGCGCACATGACCTTAGCCCGCTGCGCCACTGCGCAGTTGTTGAAATATGTTTATTTTTTTAAGCTTACATCCAAACCTGACCAGCTTCGATTTCCTGTGAAAATCTTGAGAGTCCTGTTAGGGTAGATACCACAGAATGGAACTGCACACAAGAGTGGAATTTAGCTTCCTTGTCTAAATCTCTGATCTCTGATAAATTGTAGTTCTTTGTTTAATTAAAAATAAAGGAATAATTTATTTGGTAGAAATAAATAAATTATTTAAACAAATGCATAGAGGAATAAATACATTTAGAAATAAATATTTTTAAATAAATAAATGTAGAAATGAATACATGTTTATATTATAAATGTATAAATAAATTAATAAATAGCAAGCTAGAAAACTACATGTCATATTAATTGATTTGACTGATGCGTTTATCCACAGCAAGCCACATGTATATACCTATATAAAAAGTATATATTGCAAGTCGCCTAAAATTAATAGCGCATCAAAGAAAGTCACCGAGGTTGAAACATTTAATGGTAGCTACTGTCAACATTTACATTGCAATGTTTAAAACAATCTTTTAAAATGTAACAAACAAGGGTCATTTAAATGTGTTGGCTGAAAAAAGTAACAAGCAGACAAAACTAAACAAGTTTGAATGACAAATTCGGCAACATTGTCGAGTTTTGTAAACATTTAAAACTTGTATGCTATGTTCATACAGAAATTAAACGGACCGTGTTGTATAGCGTTATGCTGACTTTGAAAAACAAAATGTTAAAAACAGGGTTTACTGCAAGTGACAAAAACGTTTTTCTTTACACACACTAAATTTTATATATGATGCGCACGCAAGCATGCTCTCTCACACACACCCACAATCATACACCCACACACACACGCGCGCACACATTATCTGGCCCTTGAGCAGAAAATGAGTTATTTGTTGAAGGGCAGCATGGGCAACAGTGTGGAATAGTGGTTAGGGCTCAGGGCTCTGGACTCTTGACCGGAGGGTCGTGGGTTCAATCCCAGGTGGGGGACACTGCTGCTGTACTAAAAATAATAACAATTATAATAATCATGCATCTTGTTGCAGTTTCAACACTCGTGGTTTGTCTTTGTTGTGTAAAAACCTGTCCATATGCAGAAACTGAGTTTGGTGGAATTGACAAAAAACAGCGTACAATTTTTGCCATGTTTCAGAATCTGATTTCATACATCAGCCAGAAATCAACAATATTTACATTTTTCACGGTAGACAGTCAAATACGTGAAATCGTGAATTTTCCGTGGCCTTATACAACGAGACACTAGTGATCCATCGCTTTTGACTAGACATTTGTGAGTTCAATCACGTGGCGGACACATTGCTGCTTTATCTAGATTGGTCCAGTAAAAAACCTGACTGTATAAATGGGTAATTGTATCTCACAATTGTAAGTTGGCCTGGATAAGTGTGTCTGCTAAAATAATAATAATAATAATAATAATAATATGCGTGTTTGGTTGGTACTTGGATGGGAGAATGCCTGGCAATACCAGATACTTCAAACTTTTCTTTGAAGTTTTACTTGTATTATTAACAAATAGTAGATTAAACAGCAAAAATGAGCTGATTTACTTTTAATTTATTGAAATGGACCGCAAAGGGTATTAATCGCTATTGAAATAATTGCAAAAGAGAAGTTATAAATATATTTATTTCACACCTCCACCCGCTGTTTTAATTGCGTTTGGATTATTATTATTATTATTATTATTATTATTATTATTATTATTATTATTATTATTATTATTATTATTTTTATTTATTTCTTAGCGTGAGCGCAACAAACTCAGCAATGCATTGATCATAAATACATTTTAAAAACAAAACATCAAAGTCACAGCATGCATTATATTCGGGCCGGGACATTTCAATTTGATGAGAATAAGCAGAGTGTGACATTAACAGAAGTGACATTAAATTTGACTGTATTATGGCTACGTCTGTCTTGTTTTCATACATTTACACTGTAAAACACAAGGCTGAAGTTGACTTCTTCGCCAGCTTCTTATTCAAAGCTTTTAAGTGCATAAATGTATTTGTCTACATTGAAGAAGTAACCTTGCATTTAAAGGGTTAAATCACTATGGGCCTCCGATTTCTCTGCAGGTACCTGAAGAAAGGCAACCCTCCTGGAAGCCCCACTTGTATTTAGCCCGACC
Source organism: Huso huso (assembly GCA_036884735.1). NCBI lineage: Eukaryota > Metazoa > Chordata > Actinopteri > Acipenseriformes > Acipenseridae > Huso > Huso huso. The sequence goes on from JAHFZB010000343.1 coordinate 30,040, forward strand.
CAACGTGGTTTACTGGGGTGGAACAGAGGGCAAACATGCCGCATATGCCGACTGCACAGCTTCTGCACTGGAAAAAGCCTTGCATTTAAAGGGTTAAATTACTTTGGGCCGCTGATTTCTCTGCCGGTACCTGACAAGGGGCAACCCCTCTGCAAGCCCCACTTGTATTTAGCCCGGCCCAATGTGGTTTACTGGGGAAGAACAGCGGGTAAATATGCCACATATGCCGATTGCACAGCTTCTGATTCGCTCCTTATGTATCTACGTTGAATAAGGAGCTTTGCATTTAACAGGTTAAATCATGCTGCATCGCTGATTTCTCTGCAGGTACCCAGCGAGGGGCACCCACTCTGCAAGCTATATCTGTATTTAGCCCAGTCCAACGTAGTTTACTGGGGCAGAACAGCGGGTACACTTGCTACATATGCCAATCACTCAGCTTCTTATTTGCTTTATGTATCAATGTTGAATAGGTAGCCTTGCATTTATCGGGTTAAATCACATTGGGCCGACGATTTCTTTGCAAGTACCTGGCGAGGGGCACCCCCTCTGTAAGCTACACCTGTATTTAGCCCAGCTCAACGTGGTTTACTGGGGCAGAACAGCAGGCAATCATGCCATATATGCCAATCGCTCAGCTTCCTATTCACTCTTTATATATCTACGTTGAATAAGTACAGAAATTGGCGGCACAAAGTGATTTAACCCTTTAAATGCAAGGCTTTTTCCAGCGAAGAAGCTGTGCTATTGGCATTTGCGGCATGTTTGCCCTCTGTTCTGCCCCAGTAAACCACGTTGGACTACCTTACTTGAGTTAACATTAGGTAGTCCTAGATTCGTGTTAATTGAGGCCTGTGCAGCCAGCCATTTCTATAAATAATTCAAATGCTCTGATTAGACATTTTATTCATTCAATTGAGGGTTCAATTCATAATTTAAAGCTCAGTTGGAACACAAATCGGCAAACATTGGGTCCTCAGGACCAAGATTGGGAAACACTGTTTTATGTAACTTGCTTCCCATATTGGTACTTAACTGTTAATTATTCTGAACTACGTGATTACTGTGTTTATGTTGTTATTATATAAACTGCTTTCCTTGTATGTCACCTTGGATAAAGGCCTCTGCCAAATTAATGCTAATAAATTAACATTTGTTGTATGGGAAAGTATTTGAAGTCCATTTAGCATTTGTCACATATTTGCATTTGTATTTAGTTTGGTAGTAAATGTATCACATTTGCATTTGCATTAAGCAAATTCACAAGAACATTGACATTGCCACTGGTCTCATCAATTTCCTACTACCTGGAAAACACAAGTATGCTCAAAACCATAACCATCAAATTTAACAGTGGAGTCACCCATACCTTTCAACATTTATGCTCAAAGTTTGAAATCATGGATAGAGTCTACATTGTTCAAGAGCAGTTCCCAGTCATTGGTCCTCATGCAATCACCATTCACAAATGCCAGGGGATGACTCTAAAAGCAGTTAGGATGGATCGTGGTAACTCAATTTTCTCCTATGGGTAAAGTTTTGCTTCACTTTCCACAGTTACTTCCTTAAGCGGTATCCACCTTATCAACTTTGACCCCACCTGCATCTATGCATGTCAAACTGCAGTTGAAGAGTACCATCGGCTCACAGGGATTTATTGTCGTAAGTTGATAAGCTTGAAGGAGACTAACACGCACAAGGGACACAAGGTAAAAGATCATGCACATTTCATTCACCTAGCCATCATTAATATTCAGGAACAGCAAAAGCCTTAATCTTCTAAGAGAACACTTGCACTTAGACATCCATTCAGAGGCTTGAGCAACCCCAATTTCACCTCATGCTATGCAAATGCAACATTGCAGTGCCTTCTTCACTTGCAACCTCTGAAGGATTCATTAAAACACAGTCAACAAGAGGCTATCAGGAGCTTTCTTCACAAATAGGATCACTTGCAATCCACTGCGTCTCTAACTACTGTGGATATTTGTCACTTCTTAGGAGAACCTTTCAATAGAGGTGAGCAGCAACATGTTGCAGAGTTTCTAACCAAATTGTCTGAAATTTGTCCTGTAGTATCTTGCATGGTTTCAGTCACAATAAGTCATGGCATTCTATGTACTACATTTAACTACTGCTCATCAAACTGAGAGGTGTTGCATGTTTATCCTCTACATGTACCTGCTGGTACAGATTCCATGTGTTTGGAAGAACTCATTTATAGAAATGACAAATGGACAATGATTCCTGATAGCAAATGTAGGCAATGCAAAACTTCTCCAATCATGAAACGTGAATTTATTCAATCAGCAGGGAGACTGATTGCAGTCCAACTTATGGTTTGGTAAACCAAACCAGATGGGACCATTACAAAGTGACACAATCCTAAGTTTACTGCTGTGCAGAAGAGCACAATTACTGTGGTCAACAGGAATTACCAATTAGATTTCATTATCATACACCAAGGACAGGATGTTACTTCAGGGTATTATGTGTCTGTTCTTGCTGTGGGTGCTACTGGAAAATGGGTGCATGCAAATGATGCACTTTTTGAAGTCAAACCATAAATGAAATGTATATGGCCTTTTATGAAGAGATCTAATGCTTTACAAATGCCTTACCCTAAATTCATAACACCACTATATCAAGGAGAATAATGTTTTTTTCCAGCATTAAAATGTATTAGTATACTACCCTTTAGCATGGACATGCATATGTACCATTTGAACCATTTATAACATTGTAGATTTGTACCTTCATAAATATCAATATATCAATACCTACCAAAATAGACATATTGGTTTTTGCCACTCGTGCATCTATAAGAATACAATGTTTACATTTTCAATACTGTCCAAAAGTCCCTTCTACCACTATTTTACTTTCAAATCTTTTCTCATTTCTCGTATATTACTCTACTTATTACTCTCTTGTAATATCTGTCTGTCTATTTACCATACACATTCTCGAATATCTTTCCCTCGCTTTATTCATTATTTGATGAAGTAAAAAAGAAGTGATATCTATAACAAAAACATTGCCAATGTAAAAAAAAAACAAGTTAGAATAATGCAACAGCCGTTTAAAGGAGTGATATCAAACACAAAAGATTCATACAATTCTTGCTTCTTCGCGATCAAAAAAAACTGTTGTGTATATTCATTTCTAATCTGTTTTCCTGGGTTTGTTTTCAATATTTTCTTCCTTTTCACTCTGTCCCTAATGGAGTTGTTTTCTACTGTAATTGTTTAGTCTGATTCTCTTTGTCAAGCTTTGTGTTCCATGGAATAAACCAGTGTTTGTTTAGTTAAATTGACGCATTGTGAAGACCCTGTTTTACTGTCAGTCACCCTTACTGACTTATTTAGTTTTAATTATTTGGCCAGTAGTATCTCCTAAGGGAGGACAGTACAGTTGCCTGTCAAAAGTGCAGGGTGACCGTTACAACCTCTACCCCTAAACCTAACCTCTACCCCAACCCCTAAACCTAACCTCTGCCCCTAACCCTAAAATTAACCTATACCCAAACACCTAAACCTAACCTCTACCCCTAAACCTAACCTTTACCCCAAACCCCTAAAGCTAACCTCTACCCCTAAACCTAACCTCTACCCCAATCCTAACCTCTACCCCTAAACCTAACCTCTACCCCTACCCCTAAAGCTAACCTCTACCCCAAACCAAACCTCTACCCCAACTCCTAAACCTAACCTCTTCCCAAACCCCTAAACCTAACCCTAAACCTACCCCTAAACCAAACCTCTACCCCAACTCCTAAACCTAACCTCTTCCCAAACCCCTAAACCTAACCTCTACATCTAACACTAAACCGAACCTCTACCCCAACCGTTAAACCTAACCTCTACCCCTACCCCTAAAGCTAACCTCTACCCCAAACCAAACCTCTACCCCAACTCCTAAACCTAACCTCTTCCCAAACCCCTAAACCTAACCCTAAACCTACCCCTAAACCAAACCTCTACCCCAACTCCTAAACCTAACCTCTTCCCAAACCCCTAAACCTAACCTCTACATCTAACACTAAACCGAACCTCTACCCCAACCGTTAAACCTAACCTCTACCCCTAAACCGAACCTCTACCCAAACCCCTAAAACTAACCTCTACCCCTACCCCTAAATCTAACCTCTTCCCAAACCCCTAAACATAGACTCTAAACATACCCCTAAACCTAAACTCTTCCCCTACCCCTAAACCTAACCTCTACACCTACCCCTAAACCTAACCTCTACCCAAACCCCTAAACCTAACCTCTACATCTAACACTAAACCTAACCTCTACCCCAACCGCTAAACCTAAACTCTACCCCTAAACCTAACCTCTACCCCAACCCCTAAACCTAACCTCTACCCCAAACCCCTAAACCTAACCTCTACCCCAACTCCTAAACCTAACCTCTACCCCAACCCTAAACCTAACCTCTACCCCAACCCCTAAACCTAACCTCTACCCCAAACCCTAAACCTAATCTCTACCCCAACTCCTAAACCTAACCTCCAACCTAAACCCTAAACCTAACCTCTACCCCAAACCCTAAACCTAACCTCTACCCCAAATCCTAAACCTAACCTCTACCCCAACTCCTAAACCTAACCTCCAACCTAAACCCTAAACCTAACCTCTACCCAAACCCTAAACCTAACCTCTACATCTAACACTACACCTAACCTCTACCCCAACCGCTAAACCTAAACTCTACCCCTAAACCTAACCTCTACCCCAGCCCCTAAACCTAACCTCTACCCCAAACCCTAAACCTAACCTCTACCCCAACCCTAAACCTAACCTCTACCCCAACTCCTAAACCTAACCTCTACCCAAACCCCTAAACCTAACCTCTACCCCTACCCCTAAATCTAACCTCTACACCTACACCTAAACCTAACCTCTACCCAAACCCCTAAACCTACACCTAAACATAAATTCTAAACATACTCCTAAACCTAACCTCTTCCCCTACCCCTAAACCTAACCTCTACACCTACACCTAAACCTAACCTCTACACATACCCCTACACCTAACCTCTACCCCAACACCTAATTCTAACCTCTACCCCAACCCCTAAACCTAGCCTCTACCCCAACCCCTAAACCTAACCTCTACTCCTAAACCCAGCCTCTACTCCAACCCCTAAACCCAGCCTCTACTCCAACCCCTAAACCTAACCTCTACCCCAACCCCTAAACCTAACCTCTACCCCTAAACCTAACCTCTACCCATACCCCTAAACCTACCCTCTACCCCTACCCGTAAACCTAACCTCTACCCCAAACCCTAAACCTAACCTCTACCCCAAACCCTAAACCTAACCTCTACCCCAACTCCTAAACCTAACCTCCAACCTAAACCCTAAACCTAACCTCTACCCAAACCCCTAAACCTAACCTCTACATCTAACACTACACCTAACCTCTACCCCAACCGCTAAACCTAAACTCTCACCCCTAAACCTAACCTCTACCCCAGCCCCTAAACCTAACCTCTACCCCAAACCCTAAACCTAACCTCTACCCCAACTCCTAAACCTAACCTCTACCCAAACCCCTAAACCTAACCTCTACCCCTACCCCTAAATCTAACCTCTACACCTACACCTAAACCTAACCTCTACCCAAACCCCTAAAACTACACCTAAACATAAATTCTAAACATACTCCTAAACCTAACCTCTTCCCCTACCCCTAAACCTAACCTCTACACCTACACCTAAACCTAACCTCTACACATACCCCTACACCTAACCTCTACCCCAACACCTAATTCTAACCTCTACCCCAACCCCTAAACCTAGCCTCTACCCCAACCCCTAAACCTAACCTCTACTCCTAAACCTAACCTCTACCCCAACCCCTAAACCCAGCCTCTACTCCAACCCCTAAACCTAACCTCTACCCAAACCCCTAAACCTAACCTCTACCCCTAAACCTAACCTCTACCCGTACCCCTAAACCTACCCTCTACCCCTACCCGTAAACCTAACCTCTACCCCTAAACCTACCCTCAACCCCTACCCGTAAACCTAACCTCTACCCCTACCCCTAAACCTAACCTCTACTCCTAAACCTAACCTCTACCCCAACCCCTAAACCTAACCTCTACCCCTAAACCTACCCTCAACCCCTACCCGTAAACCTAACCTCTACCCCTACCCCTAAACCTAACCTCTACTCCTAAACCTAACCTCTACCCCAACCCCTAAACCTAACCTCTACCCCTAAACCTAACCTCTACCCCAAACCCCAAACCTAACCTCTACACCTAAACCTAACCTCATCCCCTAAACCTAAACTTAACCTCTACCCCTACCCCTAAACCTAACCTCTACCCCAACACCTAAACCTAACCTCTACCCAAACCCCTAAACTTAACCTCTACATCTAACACTAAACCTAACCTCTACATCTAACACTAAACCTAACCTCTACCCCAACCGCTAAACCTAAACTCTACCCCTAAACCTAACCTCTACACCTACCCCTAAACCTAACCTTTACCCCAACCCCTTAACCTAACCTCTACCCCTAAACCTAACCTCTACCCCAAACCCCAAACCTAACCTCTACACCTAAACCTAACCTCATCCCCTAAACCTAAACTTAACCTCTACCCCTACCCCTAAACCTAACCTCTACCCCAACACCTAAACCTAACCTCTACCCAAACCCCTAAACTTAACCTCTACATCTAACACTAAACCTAACCTCTACATCTAACACTAAACCTAACCTCTACCCCAACCGCTAAACCTAAACTCTACCCCTAAACCTAACCTCTACACCTACCCCTAAACCTAACCTCTACCCAAACCCCTAAACTTAACCTCTACATCTAACACTAAACCTAACCTCTACATCTAACACTAAACCTAACCTCTACCCCAACCGCTAAACCTAAACTGTACCCCTAAACCTAACCTCTACACATACCCCTAAACCTAACCTCTACCCCAAACCCTAAACCTAACCTCTACCCAAACCCCTAAACTTAACCTCTACATCTAACACTAAACCTAACCTCTACATCTAACACTAAACCTAACCTCTACCCCAACCGCTAAACCTAAACTCTACCCCTAAACCTAACCTCTACACATACCCCTAAACCTAACCTCTACCCCAAACCCTAAACCTAACCTCTACCCAAACCCCTAAACTTAACCTCTACATCTAACACTAAACCTAACCTCTACATCTAATACTAAACCTAACCTCTACATCTAACACTAAACCTAACCTCTACCCCAACCGCTAAACCTAAACTCTACCCCTAAACCTAACCTCTACACCTACCCCTAAACCTAACCTCTAACCCAACCCCTAAACCTTACCTCTACCCCAAACTCTAAACCTTACCTCTACCCCAACTGCTAAACCTAACCTCCAACCTAAACCCTAAACCTAACCTCTACCCCAACTCCTAAATCTAACCTCTACCCAAACCCCTAAACCTAACCCTAAACCTACCCCTAAACCTAACCTCTACACATACCCCTAAACCTAACCTCTACACATACCCCCTACCCCTAAACCTAACCTCAGTCTCCATGTTAAACTGTGACAATATCAAGCACAAAGTCACGCTTCTGAACTGCTGGTGTTTTTTTTTAAACTCAATCGAAAATAATTTTAATTAGCGGCCATCGCAGCTACTCTATGGTTTTATTCACAAGTTGTAAAACAAATGGATGCAGACTGACATTCAATAACTTTATTTCAACGGATCACCAGCAACACAGACACGGTACCTGTTCTCTGACAGCACTTTGAATGAACTTTATGAACACAACAGCACGATTACCAATAACACATTACAAAAGTAGTGTAACAGTAAATACTGATATTTACCTCGCTGTATTAACATGCACTAAACATTGTGTTTGTTGATTGGTTATTTTAAAAATCAAAATGGTCTCTAGTTGGGCATCAACATACTATGTCATCGTCAAAGCAAGCGGACACTGCGCCTGCGGCTCTGCTTTACCAAATCAGAATCCTGGCCAGTGCATGAGTCACTGTGCTGAAAGAACGAGTAACGAGATGCTTCTGGGAAATGTATTGCAGTAAAAAGTACATTATTTACTAAACAAACATACTTGAGGAAAAGTACAAGTATCCCAAAAATAAAGTAGATCCCGAAAACAAATACTTAAGTAGTGTAACAAAGTGTTTCTACTTCGTTACTTTCCACCCCTGTGTGTTGGTTTGTTTTATGAGGAGTGTCTGAAGCAGGTACACATTCTTTCACTGGCAGACAGTGTGTGGCCGTGTTTCTCAAGTGCTGTTGCTCAGGTAATGGTGCAGGAATTGTACTTTGACCTGTAGCTTTAAACAGGCTAGAAAGCTTATCAAATAGATGGGAAGTTCTTTACAGAGTGTGTAAATCTTTAGAATACGCCTCTCATATCTAAACTCAGCTGTACTGATGCAGTTTAAAAAGCTGTTTCTAAATATTCTTAAAGGAGTTTGAGAGCTGAACTGAAGCACGAAGACAGAGTGCAGGTGAAAGTGAAAGCAGGTAAGCAGACTCTAAATCTGTGTGTTTAAAGTTACAATAGCTAATAGAACAGCTCTCTTCAACAGTAAGTAGCGTGGTTCTGAAAAATCTAGCATTACCCGTCCCCGCGTGCTGCTACAGCTGTTTAAATACGTACCTGTAATTATTCTTTTCATTGTTAACATCCTGACAACTTTTCACACTTATAACTTTAAAGTGTGTTTCAAAGCTCTTTTCAAAATGGCCTCTCTAGTGCACTGATAGTGTCAGGATTATTGCCCACATTGTCAAACAGGTAACACAGCGATAACGATCCATGATGTGGTACGGAAAAGAAAAGTTTGTGAACACTATTGAGTCAAACTCCATAGATTATCATTGAGGAGAGGATCCTGTTTGTGAATGCTATCGAGTCAAACCCCATAGATTATCATTGAGGAGAGGAGTCTGTTTGTGAATGCTATCGAGTCAAACTCCATAGATTATCATTGAGGAAAGGAGCCTGTTTGTGAACGCTATCGAGTCAAACTCCATAGATTACCGTGTAACAATTTTTTTTTTTTTTTTTTTTTTTTGGTTCCTGGGGAGTAAGTGTTATTTCCTAATTGCTTATGCCTCAAAAGTATAGAAAATGGCTATTATTCCCCACAAACTTTGCTTTTGTGACCAGGACAGTGATATTTTGAAATTTACCTATTTCCAATGAGAAAACGGGCGAATTTGTGTCTTTAGTTCACATAGTCAGAAAAAAACAACATATGAATCCAAATTAACATGTATTTATACTAAAGTAATACAAAAATGACTACAAAAGATTTAGAAGTGAGTAGTTTTTCGAGATTTACGATTATACTGTAAATCACTTTCACGAATCAGCCCCCAAATGTAGTCTCCCATCATGTTCTCATTATACTGTCCTTCATTGACAGCTCATCCAGGAGCCTCAAAGCCGTGCTCCTCCATAATGGTAACAAGTACCCGTCTCTTCCCCTGGCTCACTCGGTGCACCTCAAAGAGGATTACAACAGCATCAAGACCTTGCTGGACGCCTTGAAGTATGATGAGTACGGCTGGGACTCCCGGAAGGTGCTGATGCCACCACTGCACATCAAATTGGGCCTTATGAAACAATTTGTCAGAGCTCTAGATAAGGAGTCGGCAGCCTTCAAATACCTTCAAGACTTCTTCCCTAAGCTGTCTGAGGCAAAGGTCAAAGCCGGTGTCTTTGTCGGACCACAGATAAAGAAGATCCTGGAGTGCAATGAATTCCCCAAGAAGCTCACTAGTAAGGAGAAAGCGGCTTGGAACAGCTTTGTCGCAGTGGTTCGGGGCTTCCTGGGCAATTACAAGGCGAAAACTATGTGGAGCTGGTTGAGACTCTGGTGAAGAACTACGGCACAATGGCTGTAGGATGTCCCTCAAAGTCCATATCCTTGATGCTCATCTTGATAAATTCAAGGAGAACATGGGAGCGTACTGGAGGGCAAGGCGGCGCTTCCACCAGGATATACTGGACTTTGAACGCCGCTACCAAGGACAGTATAACGAGAACATGATGGGAGACTACATTTGGGGGCTGATTCGTGAAAGTGATTTACAGTATAATCGTAAATCTCGAAAACTACTCACTTCTAAATCTTTTGTAGTCATTTTGTATTACTTTAGTATAAATACATGTTAATTTGGATTCATATGTTGTTTTTTTTCTGACTTGATGTGAAACGAAAAGACACAAATTGTCTGTTTTCTCATTGGAAATAGGTAAATTTCAAAATATCACTGTCCTGGTCACAAAAGCAAAGTTTGTGGGGAATAATAGCCATTTTCTATACTTTTTGAGGCATAGCAATTAGGAAATAACACTTACTCCCCAGGGACAAAAATTGTGGTACATAGTGTTATCATTGAGGAGAGGAGCCTGTTTGTGAACGCTATCGAGTCAAACCGCATAATCATTGAGGAGAGGAGTCTGTTTGTGAACGCTATCGAGTCAAACCGCATAATCATTGAGGAGAGGAGTCTGTTTGTGAACGCTATCGAGTCAAACCCCATAGATTATCATTGAGGAGAGGAGTCTGTTTGTGAACGCTATCGAGTCAAACCCCATAGATTATCATTGAGGAGAGGAGTCTGTTTGTGAATGCTATCGAGTCAAACCTCATAGATTATCATTGATCTGGAGAGGAGCCTGTTTGTGAATGCTATTGAGTCAAACTCCATAGATTATCATTGAGCTGGAGAGGAGCCTCTTTGTGAACACTATCGAGTCAAACCCCATAGATTATCATTGAGGAGAGGAGTCTGTTTGTGAACGCTATTGAGCTTCTGAGGTTAAGACTCGAGCCTGTTCATGGGTCCAGCACTAAACACCCTGTGCAGCTCTAATATTTATGACAAACTAGTATCTTAAATAGTTACAATCAGTGCCTTTAAACTAGTAGAGTTGAATAACTGAGCACTCTGTCAAGCTGCTTGCCTCTCTCTACGTAACAAAGACAGAATCACTGCTGTCTCCGCCCCTCATCTCCACTCCTATTGGCTGGGCAGCTATAGAGCTTGCAGCCTAAATACAATGATGTTAATGTAAACATGTAAATTGAAAACTAAATGAGAAAATGTTACACCTCCTGGCTCCGGTTTGGGAAATACTAAACCCCCATTTTCAGTGATGTTTCAGGTTTCAGCATTTGTTTTGGGCACGCCCCTGATTTCTATTGGCTGCTCTGTATGTCAGTCACACTGGCTACTCTTCAGAGGTGTGGAGTGATACACAGCAAACTTCATAACCTTGATAATGTCTGAATTATTATTATTATTATTATTCTGCAGTAGGCTATAGTAATCCTGTGCTGCACAGTTCATATGTGGTGATACTACAATGGAAACTGCAATCTAATTTAAAAAACAAGCATACAGTCAGAAATCCAGTTATGTGATTGTTTTGTACTCAGACAGAGGAATTTTGAAATTCAAAAGTCATACAGCTTTCATTTATACAGTGGCTTTCATGGTATGGGGCTAAATCCATGTTGTGGAAGATATGAAATTTATACTGACGATGGGTTATAATTATTATTGTTATTGTTATTGTTATTATTATTATCGTTATTGTTTTAATAATATGCAGCAGAGAGTTTGAAACGTGTCAGGTACAGTTTCTCTTTCAATTGTCTTGCTGTCCTTCTGGGATCCACAGCACAGTAAAGGTTAGTGAAATTCTGGTTCTGATTCGGATTATTATTCAGCAGTGGGTCGACTGGACTTGCCTCTGATTCACTCACATCCGACAGGCCTTAGGCCAGCCTCCACAGGCTCTCTGCTTACAATTGCAATGAATCAATACTGTGTCCTGCCATTGTCCATACACTGCAACACACACTGAGAGCCATTTCAATCAGCTTCTCTCTATAACCCTAACCCTAACCCATGCACTGCAACACACACTGAGAGCCATTTCAATCAGCTTCTCTCTATAACCCTAACCCTAACCCATGCACTGCTCACACACTGAGAGCCATTTCAACCAGCTTCTCTCTATAACCCTAACCCTAACCCATGCACTGCTCCACACACTGAGAGCCATTTCAACCAGCTTCTCTCTATAACCCTAACCCTAACCCATGCACTGCTCACACACTGAGCCATTTCAACCAGCTTTCTCTATAACCCTAACCCATGCACTGCAACACACACTGAGAGCCATTTCAACCAGCTTCTCTATAACCCTAACCTAACCCATGCACTGCTCCACACACTGAGAGCCATTTCAACCAGCTTCTCTCTATAACCCTAACCCTAACCCATGCACTGCTCCACACACTGAGAGCCATTTCAACCAGCTTCTCTCTATAACCCTAACCCTAACCCATGCACTGCTCATGATGATTTTCACCTGCAAAGCTGCTATGATTTCTATATAAACCCATATGAGGCAGTCTGTGTTTAAGATGAAGTTCAGAAGTGTGACTTTGTGCTTGATATTGTTACAGTTTAACATGGAGACTGACAAGCAATCAGAGTGCATCTTTTATGACTGCTTGTATATTTGTTTCAGTCTTTATAGCTCTATTACACTATAAAGTGGGGTATGTTTAGCAGTGCTGGTTCAATGTACAGTACAAAGTGCAGCATTGCTGAAAGTGTTCAGGATTATTCCCTTCTTAGAGCAGCTCAATCGTTTAACAGACAGGTAAATATGTATTCATATTTTTTGGTATTATTTATGTTATATCTGTCAGTTTCATGTGTAATATATTTCAGAAAGGAGACAGCCACCAATGGAATGAAATGAATGATTTATTGAATTGACAGACAGACCTGCCTGTAAATGATTATTATTTAGACTGATGGTTTTATTTGTAAATATCTTTATTTATTTAGTTCTACCAAAATATGAGAAATCTAATATTTATACAAGTCCTTTAGAGTTGAAGATATAACTAGAGAACATCTTTCCTGTTGTGTTAAAACTCACTGAAGACCTTCTTTAGGACAGCAAGTTATTTATTGTATCATAATGTCTCGCATATAGAGGATGTTTATCTGTCTGTCTGTCTGTGTTTGTCAAGTCGGTTGCTATCATATTCAACTGCTTAAAATATAACAACTTGTTAAGACACTAAAGTGATACTAGAACAGTAATTTAATGGCTGTACTCACTTGTTTGTTGTCTCATGCTGCTGAATATGTGAACTATGCAGCTGGTGACTGCAATGAACTCAGCATTTTATATTTGAGATGTTTTGTGTATGTGTTGTGTATGGACTTGGTGACGACCTCTCTAATTGTGGAGAATAGCTGCAGCTCGCTGCAGTTCAAACTGTAAACAACTTCTCAGTCTAAGTTCTGTTTCTGTCTTTCTCTTTTGATACAGTATCTTAACTGAAGAAAAGCTGCGCTGGCACTTTATAGCACAGACATCTTATTCAGCATTCCTTTTATAACTAAATAAATGTTAGACCTATTACGTGGTTATCTTTCCTAATGTATTTATTTTTTGCTGCGAGAGGAGCTGCAGCTTTCTCCGGGAGGCGAGACGCTTCAGCTTCGCTTCAGCCCCGCTCTGGCAGCCGAACCTGGGGCGAGCCCATTCCCTCTTCCACTCTCCTCTCCTTCTCGCAATTCGTTTGCTTGTCTGTCGCTTCGAACTGAAGTCCCGACTGCCATTCAGACCAGCTATTTATAGTTTAAAAACTGCTAATTAAAATGATCCATGAGTGGGAATGTTACCTTTTTTGTTGTTGTTGTTGTTGTACCCAAAGGTACCGTTTATTGCTCTTTATCAATGCAATCCCCAAGTCAACAAAACAGAACAGAACAACCCAACATCGGCGCTGAGCCCCATAATATAGCCCAACCAGGCTTGATCATTGGCCAACTAAAGTTTTCCCTAATTAGCATGCTAACCCCCCAATCCCTGACAACTATACTTCCCCTCAATCCCAGCTGTACACAGTTGGCACTATGCCCACTATACTACACAATGCAAGGTGTCTAACTATGTGATTAGCCCCCGTTTTTATTATAGCCGCTACACTGCCCCCTTTTGCTGCTTACCGCCCTCGGAAAGCTCAATCTGTGTCCTGGAAGTGCAGGGTGCAACGAACCTTAAGGGGGGGTCTTTGGTTAGGTTCAGAGGCAAGATGGCTGGGTTGAAGGGATGGAGGTCCCTCTGTGAAGTAGAGGCTCGAGGCCGGCGGTGGCATGCCACCACAGGAGGGGTGATTGTGGAATGATGGGGCCTTCCTCTATGGGCTCCCCAATGGACCACTCTGAGGTTCCTGTCCTGGGTGGCCGGCCCTTAAAAAAGTCGGGTACCTGGTCTCCCCTGCATGCAGGCGGTCCCGTGGAGGACCACGCAGCATCCTGTGAGGTGTATTTGGACCCGTACACCACCTCGCCCAGCTGTTGCAAGATCCGACAGGGTCCCACCCAGGGGCTGTCCAGTTTGGGGCAACGGCCCTTCTTCCGTTTAGGTCCATAGACCCAAACAAGCTCCCCCACTTTTAAAGTGTCGCCCCTTCTCCCGGACGTCATAATTCCTCTTCTGTCGTATGCCGGCAGCCAGTAGACAGTCCCGGGCAAACTGGTGAGCAGCATCGATCCGGTTCTGAAGGCGTCGGGCATACTCTGGTCCAGGAGGGAGAGCTGTGGCGTCAGGAAGGCGACCGAACACAAGCTCGGCCGGTGTCTGGAGCTCACGACCGAGGAGCAGCAGTGCAGGAGTGCAGCCTGTCGATTCCTGCACCGCCGTGCGGTACGCCAGCATGATTAGAGGCAGCTGGAGGTCCCAGTCTTGTTGGTTCCGACTGGTAACAATAGCCAGCTGTGCCAAAAGTCCTGTTGAAGCGCTCCACGAGGCCGTCGCTCTGGGGGTGGAGCGGGGTGGTGCGGGTTTTCTTTATCCTCAGGCGACGGCACATCTCCGCAAAAATCCGGGATTCGAAATTCCGGCCCTGATCCGAATGGAGCTCCTGAGGAACCCCGAACCTTGAAAAGAAGCCTTCAATAAGAGCATCTGCTACCGTGCTTGCCTCCTGATCCGGTAGTGCGTAGACCTCTGGCCATTTTGAAAAATAATCCATCGCTACCAGCACATACTTATTGCCCTTGTCAGACACAGGTAGTGGCCCAAGGATGTCCATTCCAACTCGTTGCATCGGACCGCCCACTGGACATTGCTGCATGGGGAGCACGGACTGCCCGGAGGACCCTTTTGCGGGCAGCACAATGGCACACCTGGCGGCAATGGTTTCGACATCCCTCGAAATCGGCTCCAGTAGTAACTCTGCCGCAGGCGTTGGAGGGTCTTGTTCACTCCAAAGTGCCCCACCCCAGGGGTCCCATGAACAGCCCAAGAATCTCTGACTGGAGAGCTTCCGAACCACGAGCTGCCACCTTGTCTCTCCTGATGTTGGTGTTACCCAGTGTCTCTGCAGCACTCCCTCCCGAAGTGCCACGCCATCCCATTGTGACCAGAGTCCCTTGGTGACTTCTGAATGAGCAGCTACATCCTCCCAGACCGGCCGTCGGTTCTCCGCCAGCCATTGGAAGACTGGTGCTAGATCCTGGTCTCTCTCCTGCTGCGCTCGCCACTCAGTTGCAGGCACAACACGTATCTCCCCGCACTCCCTCGTCTGTCCAACACCCTCTGCTCGGGCTCCCACATGGTACAGCTCCTTTGACCCCTCTTGCTCCTCTGTCTGCTGTTCCCTCTTCAGGCAGTAGGTGCAGTCGTCTGGCAAGCAGGGGCGCCTGGACATTGCGTCAGCGTTAGAGTGCTTCTCTCCAGCCCTATGTGGGATGGTGAAATCAAACTCTTGCAGCTGTTCTAACCAGCGGGCTAGCCCTCGGGCTCCTTAAAGTTGACTAGCCACTGGAGTGAAGCATGGTCGGTCCGCAGAAGGAAGTGCCTTCCACACAGGTAGGGCGGAATTGTTTGACAGCCACTACCACAGCAAGTAGCTCTCATGGCGAGTTACACAGTATCTCCGCGCCCTGTTTGCTGAGGGTGTGGCTATAATACGCAACCACGTGTTCTCCATCTGGCCACTTCTGGGAGAGCACTGCGCCGAGACCTCGGTCGCTGGCATCCGTGTTCAGCACAAAGGGGAGATCTGGCCGTGGCAACATAAGAACAGGCGCCTGGATCAGTGCTTCTTTCAGGGTGGTGAAAGCTTCTTCACAGGCCTCGTCCCAGTCAAAGGTCTGGTTCTTCCTCAAGAGTCGGTGGAGAGGGGAATGCGATGTGGCCAAACCGGGAACAAATCGGCGGTAGTAGGAGGCAAGCCCAATGAACCCTCGCAGCTGGCGTTGGTTAGCCGGCCTGGCCTGCCTGCCTCGTTGATTTTTGAGGGGTCAGTCTTAATTCCATCCTGCCCCACAACGTACCCCAGGAAGTAGACCTCCTGCTGCATAAAGCGGCACTTGTCCAGGTGCAGCTTAAGTCCGGCCGTCTACAGTCGCTGCAACACGGTCCTCAAGTTTTCCAGTGCCTGCTCGAAGGTGGGGCCGTGCACTAGCAGGTCATCAAGATAAACCAGGCACACTTGAGGGGGAATGCCAGCCAGTACCCTCTCCATCAGACGCTCAAACGTGGCAGGGGCATTGCACAGCCCGAACGGCATAACTTGGAACTGCCACAAGCCCCTGCCAGTTGAAAAGGCAGTTTTGGAACGAGTGTCCGGGGAGAGCTCGACTTGCCAGTACCCACTGCGGAGGTCCAAAGAGCTAAACCAGGAGGACCCAGCGACCAGGTCCAGTGACTCATCTATCCGAGGCAGGGGGTAGGAGTCTTTCCTTGTAACCTCATTGAGGCGGCGGTAGTCCACACAAAACTGCATCTCTCCACTCTTTTGGGAACGAGAACGACTGGAGAGGCCCATGGACTGTCTGATGGTTCTATAATGTTAGCCTCTCTCATCTCCCGGATAATCTTCTCAGCTACTCCCTGTTTGGCAAGTGGAAGTCGGCGGGGGCGCTGCCTAATCGGGGGGGACCCACCGGTGTTAATGGAATGCTGGATAACATGCGTGCGGCCGGTTTCTTCAGGCTTGGTGGTGAAGCAGTTGGGGAACTTGGCCAGCAGCTCCCCCAACTGGTCCTGCTGCTCCGGGCAAAGCCCCTCACAGCTACGGCGCCAGACTGCTTCCACTGCCATTTTTGTCTCAGACAGGGTGGCAGATCGCGGTTTCATGCCAGTCTCCTGGGACATAACTGAGGCAGGTGAGGGCTTTGGTGGAGGGTGATGTTTGTTGTAACGGTGGCCTGGAAGTGCTGTGGGGTTGGGGGCAACCCTTCCCGTGTAGAGCAGGGGACTGGAGAAGGCCAAGCCGCTGTACCCTGTGAGCAGGGGGGCTCTGGAGGAAGGACTTCAGCAGCAGCTGATATCGACTGTAGGGCTGTCTGTGCATAACACGCCACCCCCCAAGACTTGGTCGACTCCCCTAAGGCTGGCAGTGCCAGGCCAGGCTCGGCAAAGGTGGTGATGTGCCCATGGCGAAGATCAAGGGAGATACCGGCCCTCCTCAGGAAATCCAACCCGAGGATACAGCCGTCTTGCACTGCGGCGAGCCAGACTTCGTGGCGGAAGGTCCGTCTGGCGTATGTGACCCTCAGTTGGCCCCTACCTTCCATGGGTGCTTGCTCTCCGGTGACCGTTTTCAGTTGAACCGGTGTCGGTCTGACTCTGTTTCTCCAGTCTCCTACTGCTTCGTGAAGGACATCAGGACGAACGACAGTGATGGAGGAGCCGGTGTCGATGAGGGCCATGCAGGGGACCCCCTCAATGAGGACAGGAGCACGCAGGAAGGCCCCGTCACCAGTGCGGCCCACCACACGGGGTTGGCTTGAGTCGAATTCGGCTGTGGTTGGGTTCAACTGTTGGGCCCATGTTTCCCCATGGACATGGACCCGTTCCGTTTTCCGACAGTTCCGTCACCCTTTTCCCTTGGGCTCGTTGGCGACAGTCAGCGATGAGGTGTCCAGGCTGTCCGCACCTCCAGCAGATTCTCTCTCTCGCTCATCGAGGGTTGGTAGTAGCCGCCTCACTTTATACTCTGGTTCGCTGTCAGTGCCTTCAGTGTCTCTCCACATATGCTCCACCAATCGGACTGGCTTGGAAGTAAGGTGGCGTGGTAGTGGCTCTTCATCCAGTAACACCTCTTCAATGGATTGTGCATATCCAAGGGCTTCTTTTAGTGTGCTGGGCCTCTTCAGGCGGACCTGGTGACGCAGCTCTGGGGGTTGTAGGCTGCAGAGGAAGGTGTCCAAAGCGATCCTCTGGCTAAAGCTGGTGGGCTCGTCACGGTATGCTTTACAGGAGAGGCGAGCGATGTCAGCTGCCAGGGCTCCTAGCTTTTCTCCTCTAGCTCTGCATCTACCCCGAAGTTGATCCTGTAGGCGGTACGGTGATTCGCTGTCTCCAAAGCGGCACTTCAGAGCATCAACCAGGGAGGTATAATTCACTCTTTCTTCTGGCCCGAGATCCAGCAATACCTCTGCTGCAGCACCCTCCAGTGACTGAGACAGGCAGGAAGCCTTCTTGCGCTGGGACCAGGCATAATCTTCAGCCACTAATTCAAACTGGGTCAGAAAGGCTTCCAAAGACATGACCCCGTTGTACCGTGGAAGCTTTGGGACTGGTCCATGCAAAGGAGCAGGTGGTTGAGGAAGCGAGACAGGTTGTGGACCACGCCCCTCCATCTGTAACTGCAGCCTGGATTCCTCTCCTCCGTGCAGGGGGCGTGTCTCGTTACTGTACGTCCTCTCTCTCGCTCTAACTGTGCTCCGTAGTGTCTGGTCTCTCTCTGCATGACGTAATGGTCGCTCTGCATCTGCAGGGGCTGTCAGCCTAATGTTTTCCATTAGCAGGCTGGCTTCGCTTGTAGCTGTCGTTTCAAATCGCTCTTAATCGGCCGCCAGGAAGGTTCTCCCGTGCGGAGTGAAGCGCGGCGGGTAGGCAGCAAGGGAGTTCCCAGTTCCAGCATGACGTTTTCTCGGGCGGAGTTCTGCTGCTTGGCTGTCTATCTCACTGACTGTCAGGCTGGATATCAAGCAGCGTAGAGTCGATTTACGCCGCTCTCGCTTCCTCATAGACCTAATCTACCTGCTCCTTCTCTCTCCCCGGAGATTCTGTTCAATCCGCTGCGTCTTTTCTTCACCTCCAGAGCGCTTTAATTATTGGTGTTGCCTTAAGCCAAGCCACAGCCCACTCTCTGCTCCCGACGGCCGCTCCGAGCTGGGGCGACCGTTCACCCGGGTGGTTTCTTTCTGCCTCTGTTGGATCCATTTCCCGATCCCGCTTGTCTGATCTGACACCAGTGTAACGTCGAGCGTGCTGTGGGTTCCAAGCGGGAGGTTAATTCAGCAGCGAAGGCGGCGAAATAAGCAGGCAGACACTGTTTATTGAGTTTGAAACGCACCCAAAGGTACCGTTTTATTGCTCTTTATCAATGCAATCCCCAAGTCAACAAAACAGAACAGAACAACCCAACATCGGCTCTGAGCCCCCTAATATAGCCCAACCAGGCTTGATCATTGGCCAACTAAAGTTTTCCCTAATGAGCATGCTAACCACCCAATCCCTGACAACTATACTTCCCCCCAATCCCAGCTGTACACAGTTGGCACTATGCCCACTATACTACACAATGCAAGGTGTCTAACTATGTGATTAGCCCCCGTTTTTATAGCCCGCCGCTACAATATATATATATATAAAGACATTTTGCTGAGTTTCAGCCCCTCATTATAATTATTTTCTTTCTTCAAAGTTTGCAGGGCATTTTGTTAATGTCACATGTCCAACACACAAACCTTAAGTATATTGTTATTTTAGTGTTTTGTTGTTATTGTTCTAAATTGCTTGAATGCAGCGTTTCATTTTAAGCAACATTTGTACACAGCAGTACTCACACACCTTTGATCACCATCACAGCTTCTGCATGAACCCGTGGTTCCCGTATTCTGCTGGTGTTAATAGAGCACCTCTGGACTTCCAGGCATTTGTGTTTGATCAGATTGTTATCATCCCTCTCGCGTTTCAGTTTAAAACATGTGACATGCCGGCTTTTTTCACTTTACAGACCGGCGTCATAGAGCATTCATAAATATCGACACAAGTGTTGTGTATGGAATTTGTGCGACTTAACCACACAAATCACATAGTCATGTTATTGGACACAAACCAATCCTAACACAGTCGTCTCTCTAGTTGCTGTAGCTGAATGGGCACTGCGGCCATAATTGGGACATTGTGGCAATTGAGAAGGCCACTCACAGCAATTGTCGAGCCCTGTAAGCGAGAATAATAATTTCATACAGTATATAAAAAGCAAATATAAAACACAAGCCTTAATTATGAGGATTTCAAATATCTCTTATATATGCTTCGCACAGTTGGCTGGACATTATTCCTGATATCACTGTCTTTGTGTGTCTAATCAGCTGTGTGGATGATCAGTACAGAAGATGGAAAAGGAAACTGCAGACGTGGAAACAGGTAAGAATGAAAACAAACTGTCTGTCTGTCTTTTGATCTCCAACAATAAATAATACAATTTGAGTAAAAGTAACACAACTTCTTAGTCCAGCAGACAAACGTTTTAACACAAGGGCCTTTTCAGTGTCTATCTGCTAGACTTCAGTATACATGTAAGTCCTTATATTGTAAATGTATAGGTCTCCCATATGGGACTGCAGTAAACAGATAGAGCGGAATGCTATTGTAGTGTAAAAATAAACATCATTGTGGAACTGCGGTTGTAATATCCAAATCTTAAAAACAATCCCTTACCTATGATTAGCAAAACAACTTTCTCGCCAGTCACTTTCTTGTAGGTTGTTTGGTTTGTTTTTGACTGATAGCAGCTCATTTCTCCTGCCTCCACACTGTAGATTCACTCTCCCTGTGAAGCAGGTATCAGGATATCACCACCATATTAACCACTGGCTCTCACTTCACTACAGTAAAACCTCCACACTGTAGATTCACTCTCCCTGTGCAGCAGGTATCAGGACTTCACCAGTCATCACCACCATATTAACCACTGGCTCTCACTTCACTACAGTAAAACCTCCACACTGTAGATTCACTCTCCCTGTGCAGCAGGTATCAGGACATCACCAGCCATCACCACCATATTAACCACTGGCTCTTTTTCACAGTTCAATATTCATTCACAGATACACCATGCAGTTTGGTCTCTGAGTTAAAACTGATAGGAAAGTCGATACAGTAATTCCACCCCCGAAACTATTCTGACAGGGCATGTGTGCTGAAACTATCTAGACAGATACATCGGCTTGGAGTGATTGTTCCACAGCGACTGATCTGGGGTCAGTTTACCTGAAACGCACGACAGTAACACTGATATTTACAATTATTATTATTTATTTATTTTATTTATTTCTTAGCAGACGCCCTTATCCAGGGCGACTTACAATCGTAAGCAAATACATTTCAAGTGTTACAATACAAGTAATACAATAAGAGCAAGAAATACAATAACTTTTGTTCAAGTGTGACAAACCACAATTCAATAATACAGCAGATAATAGTGATAGTTACATCAGGATATGATTAAATAAACTCCACAAACCTGCAATCTGAATCACACGACAGTAACACTGATATTTACAATTCTGAACTCCACAAACCTGCAATCTGAATCACACGACAGTAACACTGATATTTACAATTCTAAACTCCACAAACCTGCAATCTGAAACGCACGACAGTAACACTGATATTTACAATTCTGAACTCCACAAACCTACTATTCCTTTCTATTTAAACCTATATTTTAAAATGTGTATCAGACAGGGAATATGAACATGCAGCTTCAGGGGAGCGGGCAAACCTCTGGCTACGAGTGCAGCCCTCAGTGAACAATCAACCCTAGGGACCTGTCAAATAGCAACATTGTATAGCCTGTGTCATATGAAACATGTGATTGATAGAGAATATTTTACAATTTTGGTCATGGTTTGTTTTGTTTTGTTTTTTTAATTTGTCATCCTTAGACTTAAGTTTATGATATGAAGTTTTAAAAAGTTATTGCTATAATATTACATTTGAAGTGCTTATTTAAACTATAATAAAGTTGTCACTAAGTATTTATTTTCACATATAAAGAGCTGAAGATGACTCAAACAAGCCCTGCCCTTGTTTAACACATTCTATCTTGATTATCCGCATCTAAAATGAAGAGCAGATCTGGATGCATGTAGAGATCAACATGCTTCATGAATATGTGACGGAAAATAACCACTTGTTTTAAACACAGCTCAATATTTTACAAGCACCTGAGAGATGAACATGCCTGATGAATACAGCCCTGTTTCTAATATGAATGTTACCTCTCCTACACTGTCTCTACCTACATCACTGCATCTGTCTCCACAGTTACTGTTTCTAATATGAATGTTACCTCTCCTACACTGTCTCTACCTACATCACTGCATCTGTCTCCACAGTTACTGTTTCTAATATGAATGTTACCTCTCCTACACTGTCTCTACCTACATCACTGCCTCTGTCTCCACAGTTACTGTTTCTAATATGAATGTTACCTCTCCTACACTGTCTCTACCACATCACTGCCTCTGTCTCCACAGTTACTGTTTCTAATATGAATGTTACCTCTCCTACACTGTCTCTACCCACATCACTGCCTCTGTCTCCACAGTTACTGTTTCTAATATGAATGTTATCTCTCCTACACTGTCTCTACCCTACATCACTGCCTCTGTCTCCACAGTTACTGTTTCTAATATGAATGTTACCCTCCTACACTGTCTCTACTCACATCACTGCCTCTGTCTGCACAGTTACTGTTTCTAATATGAATGTTACCTCTCCTGCACTGTCTCTACCTACATCACTGCCTCTGTCTCCACAGTTACTGTTTCTAATATGAATGTTACCTCTCCTACACTGTCTCTACCTACATCACTGCCTCTGTCTCCACAGTTACTGTTTCTAATATGAATGTTACCTCTCCTACACTGTCTCTACCTACATCGCTGCATCTCTCTTCTCTCTCAGACAGTCTCTTACTCCCTCTCTGTCTCCACAGTTACAAGTGCATCAAGAATCCTCAATGTTTCAAAGTCTGCCATTTATGTCCGTGACTACAAGGTTATAACCACTGCTCGAGATGCCAAGGCCCACAGTAACATGTTCGATAGACCTAATTTCAGCAACCCTAAGGTATGGTTACAATGATCATTAGAACAGAATCTAGTTTTCCATAGTAAAAAAAACACCTCCTTCTGTAGGGCGATCAAAGGGGAAAGAAGGACTGGGAGGAGGCTGGTCCAGGTTCATCAGCCAACCAGAGCACCACAATCATACTGGAGGGGAGGCTCCTTACACAGTCCAGTGTCAGTGCAATTAAAATGCAAACCCAGTGAAATCAAACACACATGATTATACAGAAACAAGCAAATAATACAACAACAGTGAAAACATACAAACTAAATCTATATTAACTAAGTGGACCAATCAATTTCATTTTAACTCTCAAGGACACGTCGGAAAACTGACTTTCCTGGTAAGCTGGGGTCCAACCGGACCCCAGCAATAAAACAACATATAACTAACAGCTGGAGTAAATGAATGAATGAAAATGTATATATGAACACTTTATTTTGCTTTTCCTTTACTTCTTTACATTTGGTATAATGTGTTTTTTATGCTATGCAAAATGGATAAGACCCCCAATGCGCACAGCTGTCTCCTAACAAGTGAAGGTATCACTGTATTCTGGACGCTGTAGTTTATTCTAGGAACATGTCATCCAGGCACGTGAGATATCATTGGAAAGCCCAAAGCCTCCACTTTCATGTTGACTGTGTTCCTATCTCTTTCCGTTTTTGAGTTACAGGCACTTGAACACACCTACTGATTTGCTGCGTGTCACAGCACTGGAGCACTGAATGAGGCATTGGTGGAGAAATAGCCAGTGCAGTTGCACAGGGACACACACTCTCAGGGGGCCCCAGCAGGCAAACTCAAATGCTGAAATCATTCATTCATTCATTCATTCATTCTACAGAGTGGGGCGTGTTCTCCTTTCTGCAGTTCTGACAGTGTCTCAGGACTCGATGAGAAATTAAAATACGTCACACAGGTGCAGCATGGTTAACTGTACGCCATAGGAGAGAGTGAGTGAAGACAGCTTGAATTTCCATTTGCGATTTTACGCCACATACAATCTAATTTATTTTGTGATTTCCAATAGTGTATTTTAAATTGTAAACATATGTGGAAAAGTGGAGTACAAAAGTGTAAATTGAAGGGCCCACAAAAAACCTGCACCTGGGCCCATCTTTCTGTTCCTCCGCCACTGGAATGAGGGGGTGGTAGAAAGTATGCATACGGGCATGCCTGACATTAATAGAAAGCACAAAGCCTGCACTTTTAAATGACATTTAAACCGGAATGCTATCTGTTGAAGTGACCGAGTAATAGGCAACAAACAAAACATAGGAGCTGACTTATGTCACATGACAAGCCTTAGTTTCGGTTTGCTGTAGTTTCGCTTAGGAACGTGTTCAGGTCATATGATACATCATTGGAAAGCTCTAAATATATACTTTCAAACAAGCATTGAACCAGGAAGCTATTACTGTGCCTGAGATATTCATGTGAGAAGGTCAGGCCCACCGATACACTATGCCTGGGGTCCATATGGACCCCAAACCTAAAACAATTTGGGAAATTCAACCAGGCTATCTGGACTAGAGTTATCTATTGCATAGTATAACAGGATGGGTGTCTGAAAACTACCTTAGAGGAAACAAAATCAAGTCACTAGATCCACATAATAACTGATGCTAAAGCACTGTGGGGTCCGAATGGACCCCAGGTTACCTTATGAGAGTTAAGTAAAATATATGATTATACAAAAACAAGCCAATAATAAAGCAAAAGGGGAAACATGCAAACTAAATCTATATTAACTAAGTGGGCAAATCAATTTCATTTAAGTGGAAAGTGTACACCTCTTACACTTAAACGTGCTTCAGAGGTAAACATGCTTTATGAATACGGCCCTTCATCTTTAATCACCAGCAGTTTCTTTCACCCCCCTCTTTGCAGTGCAGTGTTTCTCTATCTTCCCCATGTTTGCTATGTAAAGCTGACACTGCAGGCTGACTCAGGCTGTGGCAGGACACTGGCTTCAGTTCCACTGAGTGCACTCGCTCTATACCAGCACTTCAGTGTGTGTTTGAAGACCCTGTGCAGCACACAGAATGGGAGCAAACTGTGACTTAGCTGTGTGAGGTCAGGAGCAGCTGTGAGAGATGAGGAGCAGCTGTGTGAGATGAGGAGCAGCTGTGTGAGATGAGGAGCAGCTGTGTGAGATGAGGATCAGCTGTGTGAGGTGAGGATCAGCTGTGTGAGGTGAGGATCAGCTGTGTGAGATGAGGATCAGCTGTGTGAGGTGAGGATCAGCTGTGTGAGATGAGGATCAGCTGTGTGAGATGAGGAGCAGCTGCGTGAGATGAGGAGCAGCTGCGTGAGATGAGGAGCAGCTGCGTGAGATGAGGAGCAGCTGTGTGAGATGAGGAGCAGCTGTGTGAGGTCAGGAGCAGCTGCGTGAGATGAGGAGCAGCTGTGTGAGATGAGGAGCTGCGTGGAGATGAGGACAGCAGCGTGGAGATGAGGAGCAGCTGCGCCAGGTGAGGAGCAGCTGTGTGAGATGAGAGCAGCTGTGAGATGAGGAGCAGCTGTGAGATGAGGAACAGCTGTGAGATGAGAGCAGCTACGTGAGATGAAGCAGCGCGAGATTGAGATGAGCAGCTGTGTGAGATGAGGGCAGCTGCGTGGAGATGAGCAGCTGCGTGAGATGAGGAGCAGCTGCGTGAGATGAGGAGCAGCGGAGATGCGTGAGATGAGGAGCAGCTGCGAGGTGAGGAGCAACTGTGAGATGAGGAGCAGCTGTGAGATGAGGCAACTGCTGATGTGAGATGAGGAGCAGCTCACGTGAGATGAGGAGCAGCTGTGTGAGATGAGGGCAGCTGTGTGAGGTCAGAGCAGCTGCGTGAGATGAGCAACTGTGTGAGATGAGGAGCAGCTACGTGAGATGAAAGGAGCAGCTGCGTGGTGAGGCAGCTGCGTGAGGGTGAGGAGCAGCTCGCATTGAGATGAGAGCAGCTGTGAGAGGAGCAGCTGTGAGATGAGGAGCAGCTGTGTGAGATGAGGAGCAGCTGCGTGAGATGAAGAACAGCTGCGTGAGATGAGGAGCAGCTGTGTGAGATGAGGAGCAACTGTGTGAGGTCAGGGAGCAGCTCACGTGAGATGAGGAGCTGTGTGAGATGAGGAGCAGCTGCGTGAAATGAGGAGCAGCTGCGTGGTGAGGAGCAGCTGTGAAGATGAGGAGCAGCTGTGTGAGATGAGGGCAGCTGTGTGAGAGATGAGGACAGCTGTGTGAGGTCAGGAGCAGCTGCGTGAGATGAGCAGCTACGTGAGATGGGCAGCTTCGTGAGGGGTGAGGAAACAGCTGTGAGATGAGGAGCACTGCGTGAGATGAGAGGAACTGTAATGAGATGAGAGCAGCTGCGTGAGATGAGGAGCAACTGCGCACGTGAGATGAGGAGCTTGACGTGAGGGAGGAACAGATTTGGGACAACAACTAATAAAGATAAAGGCTGCTGCAATGAATAAAGAAACAACTAAGTGAGACGAAACAGCTGCGTGAGAGATGAGGCTGCTTCGCGTGAGATGAAAACAACTGTGTGAGATGAAAGAACAACTCACGTGAAATTGAAAACAACTGCAGTAGACCGAAAGAACAAACCGAGATGAAACAACTTCGTGAATAAAGAACAACAAAGTAATGAATGAAATGCTTCGCGATGAGATAAAGAACAACTAAGTAGAGTCAAGCTACTCAATGAAGATAAAGAAGCTGCTTCACAATGAGTGAAACTGCTCAATGAAAGGTAAAAAACGGCTGGGATGAGGGAGCGGCTGGTTGAGGGGCGGCTGGGTGGAGATGAAACGGCGTGAGGATGAGGGCGGCTGCGTGGGGTCAGGGAAACGCTGCGTGAGATGAGGAGCAGCTTCGTGAGATGAGCAGCTACGTGAGATGAGGGAGCAGCTGTGTGAGATGAGGAGCAACTTCGAGAGATGAGCAGCTGCGTGAGGTGAGGAGCTGTGTGAGATGAGGAGCAGCTGTGAGATGAGGAGCAGCTGCGTGAGATGAGGAGCAGCTGTGTGAGGTGAGGAGCAGCTGCGTGAGATGAGGAGCAGCTGCGTGAGATGAGGAGCAGCTGCGTGAGGTCAGGAGCAGCTGCGTGAGATGAGGAGCAGCTGCGTGAGATGAGGAGCAGCTGTGTGAGATGAGGAGCAGCTGTGTGAGATGAGGAGCAGCTGCGTGAGATGAGGAGCAGCTGTGTGAGGTCAGGAGCAGCTGTGTGAGATGAGGAGCAGCTGTGTGAGGTCAGGAGCAGATGGGAGGAGGGGGTGGGGGTATTGTTAATTGGCAGATGAATGAGACGGGGAAAGAAAAGGGGAGATTGTGAGTGAAAGAGAATCGGGAAAAAGAGAAAGATGAGAAGGGTGGGTGTAGTTGTGTCATGCTGTATATTATCAATTAAGAGTTTCTTCTTCAAAGGATATTAATGCTGTTATTAACCTACAGTAGTTTTGTATATGAATCAATTTTAGTAATATGCATGTGACCATCTACAGTAGAATAATGAAGATCTGAACCCATCCTGAAGGTTTGTAATTATTCACTCATTCCACAGGGGTCTGACAGAAAGTCCAGACATCAAGAGGTTGGTGAATGGAGCCTGGAAGAGTGTCGACACTCCATCATGGAGCTGGCAAAGGAGCTGAACAGAGTCGTGAAGGTACAGAGAGGGAGGGGAGGGGGCAGAGAGAAGGTGGGATGGTGGTAGAGAGCGGAGATGGTTGCTTGGTTATTGCAGACAGTTACACAGAGGGAGGGGACAGGTGCAGAGAAGAGGGTGAAAGCACTTGATCATGGAGCAGTGGCAAAGGAGAGTCTTCAAGGTATGGAGAGTAGAGGAGGAGGGTAGGGGCAGAGGTGGGGTATCATTGAAACAGCTGAGGAGGCTGTTTCATTCCTGTTCAAATTCAACTAAATACATTGGTTTCTGCAGTGCTTGTGGTTAAATTCCCTTTTTTTCATACTGATTGATTTCAGAACTCTGCCATAGCTACCCCTGTGTCCAGTGAGGATACGTGCAGCCTGGAAGAGTGTCGCTGCTTCATCATGAAATGGGCTGGCGAGTTGGACAAGCTGGTCCAGGTAAAGAGAGATGCAGAGAATGAAGCTCAAAGTGGAGACAAAGTGCAGTGAGAGCTGAGAGTCAGGTTCACAGGCAGTGAGAGCTGAGAGTCAGGTTCACAGGCAGGGTGCAGTGAGAGCTGAGAATCAGGTTCACAGGCAGGGTGCAGTGAGAGCTGAGAATCAGGTTCACAGGCAGGGTGCAGTGAGAGCTGAGAATCAGATTCACAGGCAGGGTGCAGTGAGATCTAAGAATCAGGTTCACAGGCAGTGAGAGCTGAGTATCAGGTTCATAGGCAGGGTGCAGTGACAGTTGGGTGTCAGGGAGCTGTCATTTTATTTTATATATTACAGAATGCCCCTCATGTAAGTGTATGATAGTAAATGTGCACAGTAACTTTCCAGTTTCCCATGCTAATACTACTCTTATAACATGTGTAGTGTTTTCCTGTGCCTTGAGCATCTCATACAACAGTAAACAAGGATGCAGTTTGCAGACCAAATGAATCAGCCAGTGAGTTACATATTGCAAGTGCAGTCTATCATTAACCTGTAACTTCACTGTGTGTTACTGTGAGAGAATGAATTGTGATCTCTCTGGGAGTCAAAGGCAGAGAGCTGGACTGGCTGAGAGAAGGGGAGCTGCCGCCCTGAGAACACTGATAAGAACATAAGAAAGTTTACAAACAAGAGGAGGCCATTTGGCCCATCTTGCTCGTTTGGTTGTTAGTCGCTTATTGATCCCAGAATCTCATCAAGCAGCTTCTTGAAGGATCCCAGGGTGTCAGCTTCAACAACACTACTGGGGAGTTGGTTCCAGACCCTCACAATTCTCTGTGTAAAAAAGTGCCTCCTATTTTCTGTAATTCAGAAGCAAAGCCAGAGTGCTGGGCAGGTTGAGCAAAGAAAAGGGACAGAACTGAGAAACAAAGAGGATATCCCAGGACCAGAGGGGGAGGAGCTGAGTGATGGGGCGGGGCAGAACCAGGGGGAGGGGCTGAACCAACAGGAAAAGCAAAGACTGAAGGACGGTCATGACATCATCATGGAGTGGGCAAGAGAGCTGAAGACAGTGCCGGAGGTAATATTTTAACACATTTCAACAGCTACAGTGGCTCTCAAAAGTATTCACCACTCTTGGACTTTTCCACATTTTATTGTGTTACAACATGGAATCAAGATGGATTTAATTAGGAGTTTTTGCCACTGATCAACACAAAAAAAGTCCATACTGTCAAAGTGAAAAATAAAATCTACAAATTGTTCTAAATTAATTACAAATACAAAACAGAAAATAATTGATTGCATAAGTAATCACCCCCTTGAGTCAATATTTGGTAGAGGCACCTTTGGCAGCAATTACAGCCATGAGTCTATTTGTATAAGTCTCTACCAGCTTTTCACATCTGGACACTGCAATTTTTGCCCATTCTTCTTTGCAAAATTGCTCAAGCTCCGTCAAGTTGGATGGGGACCGTTGGTGAACAGCAATTTTCAAGTCTTGCCACAGATTCTCAATTGGATTGAGGTCTGGGCTTTGACTGGGCCACTCCAGGACATTGACCTTTTTGTTTTTAAGCCACTCCAGTGTGGCTTTGGCTGTATGTTTGGGGTCATTGTCCTGCTGGAAGATGAATCTCTTGCAGACTTCAGCAGGTTTTCCTCCAGGATTTCTCTGTACTTTGCTGCATCCATTTTGCCCTCTATCTTCACGCACTTTCCAGGCCCTGACACAGAGAAGCATCCCCATAGCATGATGCTGCCACCACCATGCTTCACGGTAGGGATGGTGTTCTGAGCATGATGTGTGGTGTTAGGCTTGTGCCAAACATAGCACTTAGCGTTGAGGCCAAAAAGCTCTATTTTGGTCTCATCAGACCATAGAATCTTCTTCCTCTTGGTCTCAGAGTCTCCCACATGCCTTTTGGCAAACTCTAGCCGAGATTTTATGTGAGTTTTTTTCAACAATGGCTTTCTTTTTGCCACTCTCCCATAAAGGCCAGTTTTGTGAAGCACCCGGGCTATTGTTGCCATATGCACAGTGTCTCCCAGCTCAGCTGTGGAAGACTGTAACTCCTTTAGAGTTGCCATAGGCTTCTTGGTGGCCTCCCTGACTAGTGCCCTTCTCGCCCGGATACTCAGTTTTTGAGGACGGCCTGTTCTAGACAGATTCACAGTTGTGCCATATTCTTTCCATTTCTTAATAATGGACTTTCCTGTGCTCTGGGGGATATTCAATGCCTTGGAAATGTTCTTATATCCTACCCCTGATTGGTGCTTTTGAAGAACCTTATTCCGGATTTGCTTTGAATGTTCCTTCGTCTTCATGATGTGAAAACACCTTAATTGCACACAGGTGGACTCCATTCAATTAATTATGTGACTTCTAAAGACATTTGGTTGCACCAGAGCTTATTTAGGTGTGTCATAACAAAGGGGGTGAATACTTATGCAATCAATTATTTTCTGTTTTATATTTGTAATTAATTTAGAACAATTTGTAGATTTTATTTTTCACTTTGACATTATGGACTTTTTTGTGTTGATCAGTGGCAAAAACTCCTAATTAAATCCATTTTGATTCCATCTTGAAACACAATAAAATGTGGAAAATTCCAAGGGGGGTGAATACTTTTGAGAGCCACTGTAGATCTGAACATTCCTCTATCTCCCTTATTCCTACACACCCACACTGCTAGTGATCTGTTCTGAACATACTGTCCATGAGTGCATCTCAAAGAGGTTCCTGTATCTCATTCCTACACACCCACACTGCTAGTGATCTGTTCTGAACATACTGTCCATGAGGGCATCTCAAAAGAGGTTCCTGTATCTCATTCCTACACACCCACACTGCTAGTGATCTGTTCTGAACATACTGTCCATGAGTGCATCTCAAAAGAGGCTCCTGTATCTCATTCCTACACACCCACGCTGCTAGTGATCTGTTCTGAACAGGATATCTTTGTATTTTTCATTCATGAGTTAATCACTGTTACAAAGTAAGCACATGCAGTCATTTGCTGCTACAATGTAGATAGATTCATTTAGTAAATCTAGCCTCTGATATCAGATCGTTTTTCACAGTGAGGCACCATTTAGATTGGTATGCAATATTGATAGGGAGATAGCAGAGTGCTCTACTGTTTTGAATTTGCAGCCATGGCAGGGATGTATGATACTGACATGCTTGTGTGATTCATTTCAAAACATTGCCCAAACCCTTCTCTAGAATTCCCTGACACACTGTGGTCTGGAGTGAACATCCCTTATCCCCTAATCTGTATTGTCTTTAACCAGAACTCTGTCTCAGCGGGGGAGGCTGTGGAACAGGGTCTTGCAGAGCTGGTGAAGGAGTGGAAACGAGGCAAGCTGAGTAACATCTTACCCATCATGGAGTTCATCATGTGGGCCCTGATCAAGGAGAATGCAAACAAGGTGAGAGCAGCAAAACCCACAGCAGAACTCAGCTATAAACTTGTACATGTGCTTTGTGTCACAGTGGAGCACACAGGGATTGATGATTTGCACCTGATGTCACAAGTCACGTGCCAGCAGCTTGTCGGCCATTTTGGATGTCAAAAACCTTCAGACGGCATAATGACAATCTGTTTACCAGTGTTTTAAAAAACTAAAATAGAAAAAAGACGTTGTAGTATGTGGTACAGAGGAGAGCCCAAACAAGTTTTATAAATGTAAAACATGCATTACACAGATACATTAATTAAATAGTTTAATAATTTCCTCATCGATGTGGAAAATAACCTTGTTAAAACATGATCTGGAGGCCCTTGCGTTGTGCAGCCACATCAACAACAAAAAGGTTAATTCAAGGTAAGGAGCAAATAAATAAATACATAAATAATGAATTGCCTGAGCTAAATTACTCTTATTAGCTTTCACTTGAGTCTGGTGGCCCTGAATCTTTAAGCACTTCAAGGGAAATAGGAAGACTTGCTATCAGTAAGTAGGGTTGTCACCTGGCCCCACAATCCCGGGATACTTTGAGACAGAACGGGATTTTAAACTTGCTGCTAAATTGAAATAAATTAACGTGTTAATTAGCCCGACACCTTTGCTAAAATGAATCCTATTGCTGAATTACTGTGCGCAACAAACAAGTCATTAAAATCAGTTCAACATACTGCCTCCGAACAGCTGAGCAATGTTACTGATTGGGAGAGTAATTGTACGTTTTAGAGATTTATTATTAACAAACAAAGTAAGCAACTTTTACGTATCGGTGTCTGCAAATAAATAAATTAAATATTATTATTATTATTATTATTATTATTATTATTATTATTAATAATAATGAAATACATGAAAAGTAATATATTATATTAATTATTATTAATACAATATAATATTATTAATTATACAATTGTTTGCTGTGCATGGTAATTAAGGACCATCATTAATTTGATCGAAGGTATCGGAGCTAATTAACACATTCTTTTCTCTCAGTTAAGTGGTCTTTTTAAAATCCTGTTCTGTCTCAATGTGTCCCAGGATTGTAGGGCCAGGTGGCAACCCTATCAGTAAGCAATATTATTTTCATTTGTATTTTAAATAAAGCGCACACCCTCAGAAAGACAGGATTCTCACACAGCAATGTCACCCTATAAATCATATAACTTAAAATCATAACAAAACTACAACAACAAACACCTCCGAATTCTTCTTTGTAATTCTGGTCTTATATTTCCTTTGGCTATATTAGTGCTGTCACTGTCATTGCTAATTTATCAAGTGAAATTGAGACGGGATGACCTTAGCCATGATAAGATGATGGACGCGTCCCCCTGGTATAGCCACTGATGCAAACATGCCACCCATCCTGATACGAAATACAGGTATGCATCAAGGCTTTTGTATGCCTTGAGATCTTGGCCGGTGTGCGGGGAGATGTTGTTTATTACACAGTGATATATATATCGTGAGGTGTGAAGTAAGGCAGGGATGTCCTGTCACACTTGCCAACCTCAGAGAAGAGACCAGCTGGCAGCAA
>JAHFZB010000344.1:0-63032 GCA_036884735.1 Huso huso
TACCCTAGATTAGCCTAAATGTTGGGTCTGTTTAATAATCACAGTACACACAGTTATGTCCACTTTCTTTTTTGTAGTTGAGTAGTGTGACTATTGATTCTTGGTGTATTTTAATTTATTTTGTTGGTTTCCTAATATAAACATGTTATCTGTCTTTTTTTTTCTTGAGGCTTGAGCAGGTCCCAAGGAACTTCATTCTGGTGTCTCCAGGAGCTGGCAGCTTCCTTATCAATGGAACCACTACAGCCTGGATCACCAGAAACATCAGCTACATGCATTGACTCTGATATCTTTATCAAGACCTCTTGATTCAATGGGTCACCAATGCTTTTTTAATAAAGGCTAGTATTGTGCAGGGGTGGTCGATTTAGAATGGGCCTGGTCTCAAAGGTTGGGGATTGTGGGCACCCTAATCCAGTGAATATGAGGTTGGGACAGTTTATTACCAATTGGATTGCAAACACCAGGTGTCACATTATATTTTGGAAAAGGAGATATTAGGAGGTAGTTTGTTGGGTCTGAGAGGAGAGGAAAGACCCCCACAGTTTAAAACCTCAAAAACAAGCAAGCACCCCTCAGTTCTGACCTGACCAAACCTTTCAGTCCTGGGATAACTTAGAAATAGAAAACTGCAAAATTGTTCCTGGATTCAAACCTCAGTCTCCTGACATATAGGGCATTGAGCTGCTGCATTAACTATATCCCTCCTTGGGAAAATGAAAATATCAATCACTGTCCTCTGGGGAAGGTTCAAACTATCACAGGTCTTTTATTTTTTAAATTAAGTGTAAACCTATGTCACCGAATAAAAAAACTAAAACCACTCTTCCTTGTATGCAGTGCAATCACCTTTTTTGAGTGAAAAGAAGACATATCTCTTGGGAGGATAGATGTCTGACTTTTGAAACAGTTTAATTTATTTGAAGGGGTCTTCCCACTGATGATGAATGAGAATGTAGAGATGGAAGCCCTGCTAACAAGATTTAAGTTTTTTTTGCAGGTATCGGGCTTTTAAAAGACACACCTGTGGTGGCTTTGACAGACTCACTGAGAGCAGAAACTTTGTTTTAAGAATATAAAGCCAGCAGAAATACTAAACAAATTGTTAAAACACACTGCTCATACAATAAGTTCCTAATATGCTCTGTATTAACTTATAGTTATGTTAGATTCTTTATTCCCGTTTATTCTGTTATAACAGTAAAAATATTACTGTATCTTTGTAAAGTCTGAGCTAGGTTGGGTTCACGCTGACCAAAAAACACCTGTGAAATGGGCTAAGCTTGTCTTTGTCTGAGCTACTGGTGCCAAGGCTTAACTTACCTTGGAGGAAAATCAAGAGCGAGAATCTCATTTAATTAACTCAAATAATTCTGAGTCAAGTCTCTTATTTAGAAAGTAAGCTTGATCTGAAAGTAAGTCTTTAAGCTAAACACAGGTATTCTAGAATAATTCAAACAGGAAAAATATAAGTCTAAATGTTTTATTTTAACAGAAGAACTGTTAAGTTTTGAAACTAAGAGAATATAGTGTAAGAAATTAACTTAAAGTAAAACTTCCAGTCAAAGCAGAATGGTACCCAGTCTGTGTCAGGCATATAGTAGGATCTTTTCTGCCAAAGAGAATGGAATTCATTTGTTAACCTTGTCTTTGTAGCAGAAACGGTTTCAATGTTTGGGAGGTCTGACTCCAAGGTTTCTATAATGGATCTTTTACATAATAAAGAAATACCTCCTGGTACAGGAAAAGAGGGGAGTCAGTGGTGAACTATATATATGGCTTCATTAAATCCCTAGAAATTAATGACGACCTGGTAAAAACCAGTGAGGAACAATAGCATAGGACCATGTTATGCCATACATCTGAGAAAATGCTTACAGAAGAGTCTTCTAATGTTGGATGACCTCATGGGACTGTTATATTTTGACTATGTTCTTAATAGACTGTATTTAAGTGAAAATAATTGGATATATAACTGCAGATTTAGAAGTTTGATATGAGCCTTCTACCAGCCCCTATCAATATGTTTTAGTTAATTGTTAAACCACATCTCTACATGTAATAAAACCAATCTAAGGATGATGTCTTTTGATGTTAAAGGAAATATATTTTTTTAACCCAGGATTGGAATAATTAAAACAAAGTAGGTGTTATATATTAAAACACATCTTTCTATGTATTTTTCATATACTTGCACTGTATTCACATGCATGCTGTGTTCAGGAACTGTCTGGTACCCAAAAAAGTATAACATCAATTCAAAAGTTCACCTTACATATTTTGGAGATGCAGGAGAGGGTGGACTAGGGATGATGGCTAATTAATCTTATAGAAGGAGTTACTGGGTGTTTTTTGAAAATATTATTCACTTGAAGGACATGAGCTGTCAAAGCATATTAATGTTTAAGATTTAATTATGACTTCTGGCGTAAAAGGAGTGAAGCAAAACCTCTATAAAAACCGAGGTAAAATCCTAGTCACTCAACTTTTACTAACTACAAGCTGATGTGATCCATGCTTTGAAGATCTCTGATCAGGCTGATTGCTGTTGGTGTCGTATTTATTTCTATTTTTTTTTATTATTAGCAGATGCCCTTATCAGGGTGACTTACAATTGTTACAAGATATCACATTATTTTTACATACAATTACATTATTTTCATATACAATTACCCATTTATACAGTTGGGTTTTATTGGAAAAATCTAGGTAAGATACCTTGCTCAAGAGTACAGCAGCAGTGTCCCCCACCTGGGATTGAACACACAACCTTCCGGTCAGGGTCAGAGCCCTAACCACTACTCCACACTTACTTGCCCCTATTTAGAAGTCTTTGCCTTTAAAGACAGTTTCTGTCCTTACATTATATTTTACACATCCATAGATATTTGGAAGGTAAGAACTATTTTGAATATATATATATCTCTTTATATAGATCTCTTTAGTACTGATTCAGCCATTAACACCAGACAGAAGGACCATCTACATCATCATATGGAAGAAAGCGTAAATGGATGGAGACACATATGGATCACATTAGTTTACTGTAAAACTACGTCTTAGTTGGTGCTTATCTTGGCGAGCAGTTCAAATCAGCATGAAGTTTTAACATCTACTCTCGTGTAATGGAAATCATGCATTGCTATAAGGTTTTAGTTGTGGAGAGTGATATATTGGATGTTCTAGGATTTAGCGGTGGACGTTTTTAGATTTATGCATGCATAGCTTAAGGGCAAAACATGTTATAACCATAAACATATTGAAGTATTAATGCTATTATACCTGTTAAGGTACTGGACTTCCCAGATTGCCTGTCAGTTGGGATTCGAGTCTGTAACTACTCAATCCATTTTTAAGCATTTAATAAACTGAAGGAGTACTGATACTACTCTGATTTGTTAAAACTTCAAATCAAATGAGTCTGTGTGAATTTCTTGATCATTAAAAAGTTATCTGGATACGTTTACCCAAGCCCAGTGCACAAACAATCCACTTACAGGAGTCCAAAACATCTTTATGTCCTCCTGAACATCTCCCCTGAGTTTAAGAGTGTGCTTAGAGTATATATATATATATAGACAAAGAGAATATGTGCAAATCTGACACCAACCTTGAATATCATTGTGTCCTCAGGTGTCAAGTCCAATCCCTGGGTCGTCATGTTTCCATGGGATTCTAAACTGTTTTAGTGCCTCATTGGTCCAGCTCAGACCAGGGTACCGCCCACTGTTGATCTGCTCCACCAACCAGGACTGGAGCCAGTATTCTGGGGGAGCATCCCACCTAAAACAGAATAACAAAAAGAAATGTGGAAGAGCTAAAGATAAGAATCTATCTGTCGATTCAGCTGCCTTCATACATAGAGAAATCAATCTGTAATGCATATGTTCATAGTAACTACAGTGTACTCCAGTCTTAACCAAACTATTATTCTTCCAATAGGAAAGAACACTGAATACTGACTCCCCTTAAATAATACACACTGTGTGTATAACATGCAACACAAATTAAAATATGCTTCTTAAAAGTGCATTAACAAATATACATAAATAGTATTTGTGTGGTGTGGAAAACAGAAATAGGCAAACACCAACATCAAAGACATTTTCAACCTCTCCTTAGTAAGATGCTTGTGTCAATAGCCTTCATATATGCATGCTGCTGTCCTGTAATTGACTACATGTTAAAATTAATACAAAACAGCACAAAATGTGCTTTTCCTGAACCCTGCTCCTTTTTTGAGCTGCTGCATCCCTAAGCAATGCTTATTCTACTTACAGCTGGCACAGATACTGGGATACAATGGAATAGGAAGCTGAGCCTACCTCACTTCCTCCACATCCTCATCGCTCAGCACCTTCATCTCCAGCATGTCCTTCAGCAGCCCCTCCATCACGGCATCACTCACACTCTCGACAAACTGGGATTGCACCTGTATTAGCCTGTCAACTGAAACAGCATCACAAATCACATTAACACATCTACACCTTTTCTTATTAAAGTTAAAACAGTCCTGAAATAAAACGTTTGAGAACAAGGACATGATTTGCAGTGCATAATGAGTGAGGATATCACCTGGATCCAAATCAGGCCTATGTATATTGTAGAATTTGGGTTTCCTCTCTGTAAGTTTGGAAAGGAGGTTTTCTCTGATGGCATCCTCCTTCTTCATCACCATGCGTGTCAGGTGGGAGATCCTGTCACTTGTGTGGGCCTGTTTCTTCACTTCCTCCACCTCTCCATCACTCAGCAGCTTCATCTCCTGCATTTCCTTCAGCAGCCCATTGAGCACTGCAGTACTCTGAATAAACTCCGGAATCATACGACACAGAATCCTACCTGAAACATTACAAATCAGAACAATCATGTCAGTGACATTCATCCACCGCCACAGTTATAAATACAAGATTAGAGCTATCATGAGAAAGTAGATACAGGCACACAGATGCCTCTATATACCCTCAGAGTTTAATATTTGCTGAGGGATGTGACAGAAATTAGGGGATTTTGAGGGGTCACTTGTGTAACGGGTGATGACATTCCCTAAAGAATATCCTAACCAAGTTTCATCACAATTGGAAAAGTTCTTCTACACAGACTGTATGTAAAATGTAAGTTTGACATGTATGTTACGTATGGATGACATTTTCCTTATAGCCACAAATTCTGACACCGTCAATAACTTGTGACAAACAGTTCAGTAAAACTCTGAGGTGTGACAGACTGTGATGTATGTACAGGCACTTCCACTATATCATGCTGGGATCAGCATACTCAGTACAGTAAGGATAATAAGTGAGGTTCTCACTGTCATGATGAAGCCTAAGAGTCCTGTAGAGAGATTGAGGTCCCTCTTTGCGAGTTTGGAGATTAATTTCCCAGAAGCAGCACGCCCCTTTCCACCAGCAAGCTGATCAGACAGCGGGCTTTTCCAGTTTTACTTTTATCTCTTATCTGAAATATGACAAGTAATAGTTAAAGATGATTTTAAAAAGCATGAATTAATTAATTATAAATGTATTTTAATTCCAGTTGAAATTTGAAATCACTTTTTATTTTTTTAAAAAGCACCCATAAAAGTTATGTAAGAGCCCCTGCCCCAATATCTATTTTTCTGAAAGAGGAATACAGAATGACTTCAGAATGAATTCATCCTGGATCTTTTAATATACAGCAGGTTCAGTGACAAACTGCAGCTCACCTTTATCCACCTTTTTTGAACTGGAAACATTTGAACAGATTCAATCTAAAATGAAAAGGGGGTATGACAGTCTGCTTATTGATCTGGTGCCAAATCTAATGATTGCACTGCTTATTATTTCCAAACTAAATCAAACCCCTTTCCCTTCTTTTTGAGGAACTGAGGAATGTCCACCTGAGGACATAATTACAAGTTTATAGCTGGCATAATGTCTTTGCTCACCTTATTTCATGTTACACACAGACCAGAACAAGATTAAATAAAGAAGACAGGACACCCAAACTCGATGGTCTACCTGCTAATATGTCCTCACTCCAGTATATCTTGTGTGGGTCGACTGGATCTCGACTGTGATCAGCACGCAACACCAGGATCTCGTCTTTATCCAGAGCACGCTGAAAATGCCTCCTCCAGTCAGCAGTATCGGGCTGGTCAATACCCCTCCTGTAACGACCTGTCGCCACTGCCCAGTCCTAAATATAAAGTGGACAGACTGAGAAAAACATCCAACAAAGGATTTAATAGTTCACAGTGACTTGGGGCTGAATTGACCAGTGTCTGGTTTGAGGATGCAGTCCTCCACAGCAGTGTTCATGTTCATTTTCACAGTGAACTTAACTATATTAAGGAATGAAAGATCTCAATTTAGAACTATGTCAATGTTACACAATATAATCTGAATATGTATTTCTCTATAAACAGGTAAGTGCTGATTCCTTGTGTAAGAGTGTCTAGATGTGTTCAGCAACACAAGGACAATGGCAGTTCAGCATTTGGAATAGCTGCCTGTGGCAATACCATTGATTTGCCTAAATGTGGGTCCTGTTAATAATCACAGTACACAAGGTTATGTCCACACTTTCTTTTGTAGTTGGTACTGTGTCTATTGATTCTTGGTGTGTTTTTTAATTATTTGATGGTTATAAACATGTTATCTGTCTTTTTTCTTGAGGCTTCGAAGCAGGTCCCAAGATTTCATTCTGGTGTCTCAGACTGCACTTCCTTATGTGGAAGCCCTACAGCCTACAGATCACCAGAAACATCAGCTACAAGCATTGTCTCTGATAACAAGACCTCTTGATTCAATGGACTGCAATGCTTTTTAATAGGGCTAGTATTGTACAGGGGTGGTTGATTTAGAATGGACCTGGTCTCAAAGAGTTAGGGATTGTGGAGCACCCCTAATCCAGTGAATATGAGGTTGGGACAGTTTATTACCAATTGGATTGCAAACACCAGGTGTCACATTGTATTTTGGAAAAGGAGATATTAGGAGGTAGTTTGATGGGTCTGAGAGAGGAAAGACCCCCACAGTTTAGTACAAAGCAAGCAAGCACACCTCAGTTCTGACTTGACCAAACCTTTCAGTCCTGGGATAACTTAGAAGTAGAAAACTACAAAATTGCTCCTGGATTCAAACCTCAAATGTCCTGACATAGGGCATTGAGCTGCTGCATTAACTATATCCCTCCTTGGGAAAATGAAAATATCAAATCGCTGTCCTCTGGGGGAAGGATCAAACTATCACAGATCTTTTATCTTTTAAATGAGTGTAAACCCACCTTGAATATCATTGTGTCCTCAGTTGTCAAGTCCTTCTGGTCATCATGTTTCCATGGGATTCTAAACTGTTTTAGTGCCTCATTGGTCCAGCTCAGACCAGGGTACAGCCCACTGTTGATCTGCTCCACCAACCAGGGCTGGAGCCCGGTATTCTGGGGAGCATCCCTAAAACAGAATAATAAAGAAATGTGGAAGAGCTAAAGATAAAGAAATATAAATAGTATTTGTGTGGTGTGGAAAACAGAAATAGGCAAACACCAACATCAAAAGACATTTTCAACCTCTCCTTAGTAACATGCTTGTGTCTAATAGCCTTGCTTATATGCATGCTGCTGTCCTGTAATTGACTACATGTTAAAATTAATACAAAACAGCCTGAAAGATTTTTTATTTTTTTTCCTGAGCCCTGCTCCCTTTTGAGCTGCTGCATCCCTAAGCAATGCTTATTCTACTTACAGCTGGCACAGATACTGGGATCCAGACATTACAATGTATCTGGCTGAGGGCCTACCTCACTTCCTCCACATCCTCATCGCTCAGCACCTTCATCTCCAGCATGTCCTTCAGCAGCCCCTCCATCACGGCATCACTCACACTCTCGACAAACTGGGATTGCACCTGTATTAGCCTGTCAACTGAAACAGCATCACAAATCACATTAACAAATCTACAACTTTTCTTATTACAGGTAAAACAGTCCTGAAATAAAACTGAGAACAAGGGCGTGATTTGCAGTGCATAATGGATCTCACCTGGGTCCAAATCAGGCCCATGTGTATTGTAGAATTTGGGGTCCCTCTCTGAGTTTGGAGATTAATTTCCCAAGAAGCACGCCCCTTTTCCACCACCAAAGCTGATCAGACAGCGGGCTTTTCCAGTTTTACTTTTGTTCTCTTATCTGAAATATGACAAGTAATAGTTAAAGATGATTTAAAAAAAAGCATGAATTAATTAATTATAAATGTATTTTAATTCCAGTTGAAATTTGAAATCGCTTTTTATTTTTTTAAAAAGCACCCATAAAAGTTATGTAAGAGCCCCTGCCCCAATATCTATTTTTCTGAAAGAGGAATACAAGAATGACTTCAGAATGACTTCATCCTGGATCTTTTAATATACAGCAGGTTCAGTGACAAGCTGCAGCTCACTTTTATCCACCTTTTTGAACTGGAAACATTTGAACAGATTCAATCTAAAATGAAAAGG
Source organism: Huso huso (assembly GCA_036884735.1). Classification (NCBI taxonomy): domain Eukaryota; kingdom Metazoa; phylum Chordata; class Actinopteri; order Acipenseriformes; family Acipenseridae; genus Huso; species Huso huso. The sequence goes on from JAHFZB010000344.1 coordinate 8,471, forward strand.
GGGTATGACAGTCTGCTTATTGATCTGGTGCCAAATCTAATGATTGCACTGCTTATTATTTCCAAACTAAATCAAACCCCTTTCCCTTCTTTTGAGGAACTGAGGAATGTCCACCTGAGGACATAACTACAAGTTTATAGCTGGGATAATGTCTTTGCTCACCTTATTTCATATTACACACGAAGCAGAACAAGATTAAATGAAGAAGGCAGGACACCCAAACTCGATGGTCTACCTGCTAATATGTCCTCACTCCAGTATATCTTATGTGGGTCGACTGGATCTCGACTGTGATCAGCACGCAACACCAGGATCTCGTCTTTATCCAGAGCACGCTGGAAATGCCTCCTCCAGTCGGGCTGGTCAATACCCTCCCTGTAACGACCTGTCGCCACTGCCCAGTCCTAGATATAAAGTGGACAGACTGAGAAAAACATCCAGCAAAGGATTTAATAGTTCAGTGACTTGGGACTGAATTGACCAGCGTCTGGTTTGAGGATGCAGTCCTCCACAGCAGTGTTCATGTTCATTTTCACAGTGAACTATATTAAGGAATGAAAGATCTCAATTTAGAACTATGTCAATGTTACACAATATAATCTGACTATGTATTTCTCTATAAACAGTTAAGTGCTGATTCCTTGTGTGAGAGTGTCTAGCTGTGTTCAGCAACACAAGGACAATGGCAGTCCAGCATTTGGAACAGCTGCCTGTGGCAATACCTTAGATTAGCCTAAATGTGGGTCCTGTTAATAATCACAGTACACAAGGTTATGTCCACACTTTCTTTTGTAGTTGGTACTGTGACTATTGATTCTTGGTGTGTTTTTTATTTATTTGTTGGTTTCTAATATAAAGATGTTATCTGTCTTTTTTTCTGGAGGCTTCGAAGCAGGTCCCAAGATTTCATTCTGGTGTCTCAGACTGCACTTCCTTATGTGGAAGCCCTACAGCCTACAGATCACCAGAAACATCAGCTACAAGCATTGTCTCTGATAACAAGACCTCTTGATTCAATGGACTGCAATGCCTTTTAATAGGGCTAGTATTGTGCAGGGGTGGTCGATTTAGAATGGACCTGGTCTCAAAGGGTTATGGATTGTGGAGCACCCCTAATCCAGTGAATATGAGGTTGGGACAGTTTATTATCAATTGGATTGCAAACACCAGGTGTCACATTGTATTTTGGAAAAGGAGATATTAGGAGGTAGTTTGATGGGTCTGAGAAAGGAAAGACTCCCACAGTTTAGTACAAAGCAAGCAAGCACACCTCAGTTCTGACCTGACCAAACCTTTCAGTCCTGGGATAACTTAGAAGTAGAAAACTACAAAATTGCTCCTGGATTCAAACCTCAAGTGTCCTGACATAGGGCATTGAGCTGCTGCATTAACTATATCCCTCCTTGGGAAAATGAAAATATCAAATCGCTGTCCTCTGGGGGAAGGATCAAACTATCACAGATCTTTTATCTTTTAAATGAGTGTAAACCCACCTTGAATATCATTGTGTCCTCAGTTGTCAAGTCCTTCTGGTCATCATGTTTCCATGGGATTCTAAACTGTTTTAGTGCCTCATTGGTCCAGCTCAGACCAGGGTACAGCCCACTGTTGATCTGCTCCACCAACCAGGGCTGGAGCCCGGTATTCTGGGGAGCATCCTAAAACAGAATAATAAAGAAATGTGGAAGAGCTAAAGATAAGAAATATAATAGTATTTGTGTGGTGTGGAAAACAGAAATAGGCAAACACCAACATCAAAGACATTTTCAACCTCTCCTTAGTAAGATGCTTGTGTCCAAAAGCCTTGATTATATGCATGCTGCTGTCCTGTAATTGACTAGATGTTAAAATTAATACAAAACAGCCTGAATTTATTTTTTTTTTTCCTGAACCCTGCTCCTTTGAGCTGCTGCATCCTAAACGCAATGTTTATTCTACTTACAGCTAGCACAGATACTGGGATCCAGGCATTACAATGGAATAGGAAGCTGAGCCTACCTCATTTCCTCCACATCCTCATCGCTCAACACCTTCATTTCCAGCATGTCCATCAGCAGCCCCTCCATCCGCGGCATCACTCACTCTCTCAACAAACTGGGATTGCACCTGCATTAGCCTGTTAACTGAAACAACATGACAAATCACATTAACAACTTTTCTTATTACAGATAAAACAGTCCTGAAATAAAACTTTGAGAACAAGGACATGATTTGCAGTGCATAATGAGCGAGGATCTCACCTGGGTCCAAATCAGGCCCATGTGTATTGTAGAATTTGGGGTTCCTCTCTGTGAGTTTGAAGAGGAGGTTCTCTCTGATGGCATCCCCCTTCCTCATCACCATGCTTGTCAGGTGGGAGATCCTGTCCTGTGTGCTGGCCTGTTTCTTCACTTCCTCCACCTCTCCATCACTCAGCAGCTTCATCTCCTGCATGTCCTTCAGCAGGCCCTCAAGCACTGCAGCACTCTTAATAAACTCCGGAATCATACGACACAGAATCCTACCTGAAACATTACAAATCAGAACAATCATGTCAGTGACATTCATCCTCCGCCACAGTTATAAATACAAGATTAATGAGAAAGAGCTATCATGAGAAAGTAGATACAGGCGCACAAATGCCTCTATATAACCTCTGGTTTAATATTTGCTGAGGGATGTGACAGAAATTAGGGGATTTTGGAGGGTCACATGTGTAACGGGTGATGACATTCCCTAAAGAATATCCTAACCAAGTTTCATCACAATTGGAAAAGCTGTTCTCTACAAAGACTGTATGTAAAAATGTAAGTTTGAAATGTGAATTACGTATGGATGGCATTTCCTTACATCCACAGATTCTGACACCCTCAATAACTTGTGACAAGCGCTTCTGTAAAACTCTGAGGGGTGACAGACTGTGATGTATGTACAGGCACTTCCACTATATCTTGCTGGGGATCAGCATACCCAGTGCAGTGAGGATAATAAGTGAGGTTCTCACTGTCAAGATGAAGCCTAAGACTCCTGTAGAGATTGAGGTCCCTCTCTGCGAGTCTGAAGATGAATTTCCCAGAAGCAGTACGCCCCTTTTCCACCAGCAAGCTGATCAGACAGTGAGTTTTTTCCAGTTTTACTTTCGCTCTCTTATCTGAAATATGACAAGTAATAGTTAAAGATGATTTTAAAAAGCATGAATCAATTAATTATAAAAGGTATTTTAATTCCAATCGAAATTTATGTTAGTTATGTAAGAGCCCCGGTCCCAATAACTATTTTTTCTGAAGGAGAAATTCAAGAATGACTTCAGAATGACTTCATCCTGGATCTTTTAATATACAGCAGGTTCAGTGACAAGCTGCAGCTCTCCTTTATCCACCTTTTTGAAATGGAAACATTTGAATAGATTCAATCTGCTTATTTATCTGGTGCCAAATCTAATGACTGATTGCACTGCTTATTATTTCCAAACTAAATCTAACCCCTTTTCCTTCTTTTGAGGAACTGAGGAATGGTCACATGAGGACATAACTAAGAGGACCAAGTTTATAGCTGGCATAATGTCTTTGCTCTCCTTTCATGTTACACACAAAGCAGGATCAGTTCCCTGAAAGAGAAGATGACTGCCAATTTAAATACTTTTGGGATATGCCTGCTTGTCAGGTATTCGCTGATCATTATATAGGCCCCTCCACGGAGTGACGTCCTCAGTCCCGCCTCACCAAGGTAATAAATAGTCATTACTCTGAGTTTCTTTTGCATTGAACCCGCAAATTCTTGTGATGCGACCTCACAAGGTTGGTGGTCATCTTCTCTTTCAGGAAACCGGGGTTACATCCGTAACTTATCGTTTTCTTTCAATTCGAAGATGACCGCCAATTTGAGTACTTTTGGAAAAGTTTATACTAGAGCCGTCGTGAGGGAGAATGAGCGGACTGCATCTGAGGGACATCTCGCTACCACCATCTAGTGTTGGTGGTGTGAGCGTGCAACCTCAAGGACCCTAGTGCCTATTAAATGCATAGAGGATCTCGACATTAAGTCGGTAGAACCTGGTAAACGCGTATGCAGGGCAATCCAGCTAGCCGCATTACATATATCGGTCAATGAGGCACCTCTAAAGAAAGCCCATGACATAGCCACACCTCTAGTTGAGTCCAGGTGGGGTAGGCCGGCATTAGTATCATGAGTCAAAACCAGCGTCCACAATCCAATGGGACAGTTGCTGCTTAGAGAGGCTTGACCTCAGGTCCGTTCACCATGACAAACGAAGAGCTAGTCAGACTGACTCTTGTTCTATTCACATAGCATCTCAATGCCCGAACTGGGCAGAGGGAATTCAATCTCCCATCTGAGGGTGATAGCCAATAGAGGCTCTCCTCATAGAGATATTTCAGCTCTATGGTATCTATGAGCTCAAAACAGGGCCTTCGTGAGAGCCTCCAGTACCAAGTCTAGAATCCTTTCGGGAGGGCGTCATTTATAGGAGGTTGTAACTGCCGAGCACCCCTTTAGAAAACGGGTCACCAGAATATGAGCACCAGGGGATACTGGGGATACTGAGTCGTATCAACGTAGAAACTATAAAATAACTGCTATAGGGGCAATAAAGGGATCATGGCCTCTGGCCATGCACCAGTTTTGAACATATTTCCACTTATAGGCATACAACGCTCTTGTGGAAGAAGCCCTACTGTTCTGCACTGTACTCACTACTGCATCAGAGAGCCCTAGGGCTGACAGGCGGTCCCGTTCAGGGCCAGACCCACAACTAAAGTCCTCCCAGTTCTGGGTGCCAGAGGGTGCCTTTAACCCAGCTGAGGAGATTAATGTGCAGTGGGATCTCCCAGGTTGCAGCAGCTGGCAAAGGTTCCAAAACCAGGTTCTCCTTGGCCATCTGTGGGCCACCAGGGAGAACTGTCGCTCTCTCTCCTGACCTTCGAGGAAGGCAGGGAGCACCGGTATAGGCGGGGAAAATGTATAAACCACTTTGGGCCATTTTGTGCGATAGGGCATCGACGCCTAGTGGACCTCCGCAGCTGCGGTGGGAGAACCATAGGGGGCAATGGGTCATCTCTGCAGTGGCAAACAGGTCGACCTGGGCTTCCCAGAAGCGTTCCCAAATGCGCTGCACCACCTGAGGGTGCAGTCGCCATTCTGACAGGTGAGGACCCACCCTGGAGAGGAGGTCTGCCACCCAGTTCACCACTCCCAAGTTGATGTACAGCCTGGGGGAAAGTAGGTGCCTTTGTGCCCAGATCAGTAGCCAAAAGGCTATGCGATGTACCCAGGGACCGAAGCCCTCCATGGTGGTTCACGTACGCAACCACTGACACATTGTCTGTCTTGAACAAGGACATGCTTGTTGCGGAGCACAGGGAGAAAATGTTGTGGCGAGGGTGGACTGCTCTCAGCTCTAAGCATTTATGTGCAGGGACGTCCAGTGGCCCCGACCAGGATCCATGAACTCCTCTGTCTGCCCCCAGACTGCCCCCAACCGGAGTTGGATAGTCTGTCGTCACCACTTTACGCCTCGGCTCAGAGTGAGGGGCTTGCCTCCCACCAGCGTGGCGCTTTCCAGCACAGACAAGACACTGTCAGCCGACAGTGTTTGTCACACTTAGGTGTAGCCGAAGGCATTGAGCCATGCTTGAAGCGTGCGCATGTGAAGTAACCCCAGTTGAATAGCTGAGGACGCTGCAGCCATCAGTCCCAGTAGTTTCTGGCACAACACTAATTGCACTGTGGTCCCTGGTTGAAACAGGGCCAGGCAGTTGCGAATAGCAGCTACCCTGTCGTCCGACAGGTAGGCTTGCATTAAGGGGAATCAGCCGGAGACCCAAATAAACTTGTTATGTGTTAATTGGCTTTTTGCATTGTTGAGGGTGAGACCCAGCTTCAACAGATGCTCTGTCTGTCGCTGTGTGGACCACTGCTCCTTCCTGGGACTAGGAACAAATCGTTCAAGTAATTCATCACCGTGATCCTTGCAGCTGCAAGGAGCTGGGATATCATCCATGCACTTTGAAAACGTGCGGGGGCTAAGGGAGGCTAAACAGCAGCACAGAGAACTCAAGTCACTCCCTGAAAGGCGGAAGCACAGATATTTCCTGTGCGCTGGACAGATAGGAATGTGAAAATACACGTCCTTCAAGTCCACTGTTGTAAACCAGTCACCCGGCCTGACAGACTGCAGGATGTGGCGATGTGTGACCATCTGGAACCTCCTCTTCCTCAAGAACCTGTTGAGGTGTCTCAGGTCTAGGATGAGGCAAAGTCCGTCGTCCTTTTTTTGGGCACCAAGAAATACCTCGGTAGAACCCCTCTCCTTGGAGAGTGTGTTCTCAAGACAGATAACTTGTTTTTGAAGTAGTGTTTCTACCTCTTGTTTGAGGGCCAAGACCTGGAGAGGATCATTTCAACCGTGATCCCTTGAAAGGGAGGAGGTCCCGGGAGTGGAATTGCAGTGCGTGGCCGGTGTGTGTGTCTGGTGGCGAGCACCCAAGGGTCTGAGGTGCAATTGTGCCAGTAGTGCACATGGTGTTGTGCATACGGGTGGGTCTGAGGCGTAAGCCTTCAGGACCCCTGCTGGGGCTACTGAGGCTGCGGCGGAGGTTGCCTTGGAGGCTGCCTAGGCGGTTCTTGTGGAACTGTCTCCCTGGGCGCTGGTGCACTGGGGCCCCACGTCCGGCATTCTCTCGTGCTTGTTGCTGGCTCCTTGGTGCGGAGGCCTGGAGGCAGTGCCTCATGTCACCCCATGGTGCCATAGGGATCAGGATAGAACTGGTTACCATGGTAACTGCCGGACGCAATCACCTCCCCCTTCCCCGTGCCGAGGCATGGGAGGGGAGCATCACTGCCATCTGTCGGGACACCTCTCGCTCTGTGTGTGAGCATTGCAGTATCTCCTCTACCGTTGGTCCAAAAGTATGGCCAGGGGAGATAGGCGTCAATAAGCGGACTTGTCCGCATCCGGGGTTTCGCCTGAGACAGCCACAGCTGTCTGCACGCCACCACTAAGCTTCCCAGGCTTCTGCCCAGGGCCTGCCCTTGGAACCCCGATATTTGCAATAAGGTGCCCAAGACTGCACATATGGTGAAACTGCTGCCTGCTTAACTGCTCGAGTATCTGGGCCATTTGGCCCTTTAACTCGACAATATCCCTCACCTGGTCAGCGTTTTCTTGCTCTCTTTATGCCCCTCGAAGGAGATCTAGAGTGATTGCGATGGCACTGTGAGTCTCTGCCCAGAAGGAATACTTTCTTGGGGTTTGGAGGGTTGGGAGGGGAGGCCTGGGATCCCAAGACCGGCGATGGCTCTCTTAGGCTGGCTGCAGAGTTCTCGTGCTCTCCTTGGACCCAGCACAAAAGGAGCAGGGTGACCTGTCTGCCAAGGCAGCAGAGCGTGCTCAATCACAGGGTGTGTTTGTCCTCTTGGAGGCAATTTCCGCCTGCAGGACACATACAGGTGGTAATAAGACATGGCAGGCGAGGCTATATAACACCAAGACACCAAAAAACCTCCAGGGATTGAGTATGTTGGCGGCATGCGCTATGGAAGCGAGTCCTCAAGGCACCGAGGGTGTTGAAGCACTGAGGTACCCGAGGCCTATGGAGCACCAGGGACCCGAGGGGTCTCGAGGGTACTGAGGCATATGGCCTAGAAACTTCAGTGTCAAGCTGAGGCGTGCAGTCCCTCGAGGTGCAGAGGGCGTCTAAGCACTGAGGCCATGGACGAACTAAAACATCCCAGTGCTAGCCCGAGGTGTCAGAGTTCTGGAAGGGGAGACTCAGGCTCCCCTGAGGTACCAGGCTCTGGGACAGCGTACCACCGAACGCCTGCCAGGGTACACCGAGGGCTCTGGGGCAGCTTGGCAAGCAAAGAGGGCTGCTGCAAGGGCCTCGAAAGGTCTCAGGCAGGGCATCAGGCGTATGGCTTCTCGAGGCGCCCGAGGGATCTGTGAAGCTATTGAGGCTCTGAGGCCTCAGGAACCCGAGCCCTGAACCACGGGGGCAGCCTGGGCATAAACACCTGAGGGCAAACCTCCAAGATATTGGGCTCTCTGTGTCCGGGCTGCTTGCAACCGGTTCTGCAGCACGTGGCCATATACATCGTGGTAGTGCAGTCACAAACCTGGAGAAAAGGAGAGACAGAAGAAAGAAAGAAAACACACCTTTTCCCCTCTTTTTTTATTTTTATTTTTTTTTACACACTAACACACCTATATGGGTGAGTGGTGATGCACGATGGTCTGCTCACCACAAAGGCCAAGGCTTAATGGAGTAAGCGATTCGGTATTATTTAGTTATAGTAAATCAGCGGCCTTTAGGGCGGCTAAACCCTTACACCGAGTGGGCATACTGAGTCAACCCAAAGCCTCGAGTCAACAGGACTTGCTGGAGGGTTGTGTCTTCCTTATCTTTTTATTTTTACAGCTGCAAAGAGGAGATGAAAAACAGGAAGAACGTGCAGCCAGCTGCAGAGGGTTAGAAGCAGGCTACAATCGCCGAGCGATGTAGGCTAATGAAGAAAAGTTTTTTTTGTTTTTGTTTTTTTTTAAACAGAACGCGGTTAGTAATATGTAGCTCAGCCTTCAGTTGCCAAGATTCTGATTCCTGGGAAATGGCAAGCCTACATCCAGCAATTAAAATCACAGAAACTCGGAGAAGGAGCTCTACCTACCTGTCTGTGAAGGGCAAAGAGACTCCGTTCTCTGCGCAATGACTATTTATTACCTCTGTGAGTCAGGACCGAGGACGTCATTCTGCGGAGGGGCCGATGGGCAGCTTTGATATAAAATGCTCAGTGAATACCTGACAAGCAGGCATATCCCCAAATTATTGAAATTGGCAGTCATCTTCGAATTGAAAGGGAACAAGATTTTAAATAAAGAAGGCAGGACACCCAGACTCAATGGTTTACCTGCTAATATGTCCTCACTCCGGTATATCTTGTGTGGGTCGACTGGATCTCGACTGTGATCAGCATGCAACACCAGGCACTCATCTTTATCCACAGCGCGCTGGAAATGCCTCCTCCAGTAAGCAGGATCAGGCTGGTCAATACCCTCCCTGTAACAACCTGTCGCCACTGCCCAGCCCTAGATATAAAGTGAACAGACATCCAACATCCAAGAAAGGATTTAATGGTTCACAGTGACTTGGGGCTGAATTGACCAGCACATCAATGTTCATGCTCCGTTTCACAGTGAACTATATTAAAGATTAAAAAATCACAATACAGGTACACAATACAATTTGACTATGTATTTCTCTATAAAGAGGTAAGTGCTGATTCCTTGTGTGAGAGTGACACAAGGAATCAGCAACACAATGGCAGTCCAGTATTTGGAATAGCTGCCTGTGGCAATACCCTAGATTAGCTTAATGTTTGGCCCTGTAAATCACAGTACCCTATATTAACCCCTTCTGTGCTAGGGGGCACTGGGTGTACGTCCTAAAAAATAACCTCACTGTAGCACCGGCTGTGAGCATTCGATCATTTTTTTGCAGAGTGTAGAAGGGTTTAAACTCTCAAAATATGTGAATGGTGTATCGTCATTTAAAAAGTGCATGATTTACGTGTAAACTGCCCTGTATCACGATTTCTCCATGTTATTCAATGTCGGAAGCAGAAGTCAAACAAGCAAACAAAAGGTCTGTATTATATTTTTTTTATAGTGCTTTGATTGGCGCAACTTTTGATGGATACAACATTTAGGGGATATAAGGACATATTTCTAGCAAACATAATCTTACTTTCAATAGTTATTTTCAGAACTGATCGATCACTATTGATTACTGTATGCTGTCTCTGTTGTACCCTGGCATATGCTGTAGTAACTCAGTGCTTGGGCACGCTGTGTTTGACTAATCTTTTTTTTTATTCAAGATTCAAGAAAAAACTCTAGCACTTGGGGTGGAAAAACCCTAAGCAGGGGTCAAGGACTGAAAGATCTCAACTTACAACTACGTCAATGTTACACAATACAATTTGACTGTATTTCTCATTTCTCTATAACAGGTATAACAGTGCTGATTTCTTGTGTGAGAGTGTCTAGATGTATTCAGCAACATAAGGATAATGGCAGTCCAGCATTTGGAATAGCTGCCTGTGGCAATACCCTAGATTAGCCTAAGGGTTGTTCCTGTTAATAATCACAGTACACAAGGTTATGTCCACACTTTCTTTTGTATTTGGTAGTGTGACTATTGATTCTTGGTGTGCTTTTATTTATTTATTGGTTTCTAATATAACTTTGTTTTTGATCTATTTTCTTTTTTCTTGTGACTTCGAAGCAGGTCCCAGGATTTCATTCTGGTGTCTCAGACTGCGCTTCCTTATGTGGAAGCACTACAGCGTACAGATCACCAGAAACATCAGCTACAAGCATTGACTCTGATATCAAGACCTCTTGATTCAATGGAGTGCAATGCTTTTTAATAGGGCTAGTATTGTGCAGGGGTGGTCGATTTAGAATGGGCCTGGTCTCAAAGGGTTAGGGATTGTGGAACACCCCTAATCCAGTGAATATGAGGTTGGGACAGTTTATTACCAATTGGATTGCAAACACCAGGTGTCACATTGTATTTTGGAAAATGAGATATTAGGAGGTAGTTTGTTGAGTCTGAGAGAGGAAAGAACCCCACAGTTTAGTACAAAGCAAGCAAGCACACCTCAGTTGTGGAGTCCGAAACATCTTTATGTCCTCCTGAACGTCTCCCCTGAGTTTAAGAGTGTGCTTAGACCATATACATAAATAAAGAAAGTATGTGCGAATCTGACACCCACCTTGAATATCATTGTGTCCTCAGGTGTCAAGTCCTTCCGGTGGTAATCATATTTCCATGGGATTCAAACTGTTTTAGTGCCTCATTGGTCCAGCTCAGACCAGGGTACCCATCACTGTTGATCTGCTCCACCAACCAGGACTGGAGCCCGGTATTCTGGGGAGCATCCCTAAAACAGAATAATAAAGAAATGTGGAAGAGCTAAAGATAAGAATCTATCTGTCGATCCAGCTGCCTTCATACATAGAGAAATCAATCTGTAATGCATATGTTCATAGTAACTACAGTGTATTCCAGTCTTAACCAAACTATTATTCTTCCAATAGGAAAGAACACTGAATACTGACTCCCCTTAAATAATACACACTGTGTGTATAACATGCAACACAAATTAAAATATGCTTCTTAAAAGTGCATTAACAAATATATATAAATAGTATTTGTGTGGTGTGGAAAACAGAAATAGGCAAACACCAAAATCAAAGACATTTTCAACCTCTCCTTAGTAAGATGCTTGTGTCCAATAGCCTTACTTACATGCATGCTGCTGTCCTGTAATTGACTACATGTTCAAATTAATAAAAAAAGAGCACAAAATGTGCTTTTTTCCTGAACCCTGCTCCCTTTTGAGCTGCTGCATCCCTAAGCAATGCTTATTCTACTTACAGCTGGTACAGATACTGGGATCCAGACATTACAATGGAATAGGAAGCTGAGCCTACCTCACTTCCTCCACATCCTCATCGCTCAGCACCTTCATCTCCAGCATGTCCTTCAGCAGCTCCTCCATCACAGCATCACTCACACTCTCAACAAACTGGGATTGCACCTGTATTAGCCTGTCAACTGAAACAGCATCACAAACCACATTAACACATCTACAAGGTTTCTTATTACAGTTAAAACCAGGGAGTCAAATCGCATCAGGTCAATGTCTGTTCCGCTTAGTAGCTCTTCGGTTCAGAAAACCCTGCTTCGAACCGGTTCATATAAATATGTTCATTGTTTTGTAAAAAGTAAAGAGTTAACTCTTAACTTTTTACAAAACAATAATCATAACTAAGGAAAGAAAAATCACACTTATTCCATGAGAATTCCGATGCAACAGATCATCATAATGTCCTCCAGGACCTCCTGCCATGTTTGTTCTTTGTGGTGACAGCACAAACTAGAGACTAGAAAAAGCCCTTTCAAATGTAACTTGAGTTGATGGAACAGCCTCTGCAATCTCATTCATTGGTTTAACTGCCCATTAGTGGGTGTGCCAATTGCATTCCCGAAAGCACAATGACTTTTTTCAATAAACATGAATAAAAGTGAGTAAGTTACTTCTATAGAACAATTTAAAATAAATACTTAAATATTATAACAAAATTCCAAATTATGTATTGATTATGACTAAATAATGTCTGAAAATATTGTAATTATACTATTAAATAAATAATTAATAAATGATAAAATAATTAAATAAAACATAAAATGTATATCTTAGTAAAAAGGTGATTGGTTGTTAGTTCGGAGGAAAAAAGTTCTGCCTCCATAATCTCATTCATTGGTTTAGCTGCCCATTAATGGGCGAGCCAATTGCATTCCCAAAAGTGCAACGACTCCGCCCCCCTAGCTTGGCAACACTCTGTTATTGAAGCAACGAGTAATCAATAACAACTAAACCTAAATTACATGCTTCCGAATGTAGTAAGAACATCTTTCTTTTGGTTCAAGTCTGTATGCGTTTTCAAACGTTTTCTATTTACTATAGTTTGATTTTTTGCATGCATCCCCTCTTCTTAGCTACACAAAACATTTCTGCACATCCGTTCATAGAAACTAACTTAAAAATAATAGTTTTGATACTATTTCAACAGATTATAATGTGATTATAACGAAAAGTTTTTTTTTGTTGTTTTTGTAATGTATGATTTATGTGAGTTTTGATTTGGTTTCGTGAAAACTCCTTGCAAAAAATTCAAAGAAGCCAGATTATCATCAAAGCAATTAGAACTTTTAAGTATATCTAACACTTCACATAATTACAAATAATACAAAATTAATATAGACCTATTAATAAAAAAGTCTGTTATTATAACGTATTAAACAACAATTCATGGCATTCAGATTTTATAATATAAAGATATATTCCGCAAACACAAATACATGGCAAAATAATTATTAGCATCATAAATAAAAGATGATCACAGACAAGACACAAAACATATACTGATAAAAAAAAAAAACATTTACTAAAAGACACATTTTTTCCCTACCTCTTGAGCTGCGGAGGGTTCTTTGTAAACTCTCACTCCAACTGATATTTCTCGTGATCAGCTCAGATACCCCCAAACCCCGTGAAACAAGCCATTTAACTTAAAATGACTGTACAAAGTACTTCCAAATAAGCCTTAGATGTTTTAATAAAAAAAACGTTAATTACTTTTACTTTTTCTCTGGTTTTGAGAAAATAAAGCGATCGAACCAGTTCACGGTTCACGGTTTGGGTTCGGTTTGACTCCCTGATTAAAACTGTCCTGAAGTAAAACTTTGTGAACAAGGACATGATTTGTAGTGTATAATGAGTGAGGGTCTCACCTGGGTCCAAATCAGGGTAATATGCACTGTAGAATTCGGGGTTCCTCTCTCCGAGTTTGGAGAGGAGGTTCTCTCTGAAGGCATCCCCTTTCCTCATCACCATGCTTGTCAGGTGGGAGGTCCTGTCCCGTGTGCTTTCCTGTTTCATCACTTCTTCCACCTCTCCATCACTCAGCTGCTTCATCTCCTGCATGTCCTTCAGCAGGCCCTCGAGCACTGCAGCACTCTTAATGAACTCTGGAATCATACGATACAGTCTCCAACCTGAAACATTACAAATCAGAACAATCATGTCAGTGACATTCATCCACCGCCAGTTATAAATACAAGATTAGAGATATCATGACAAAGTAGATACAAGTGCACAGATGCCTCTATATACCTTCCGGTTTTAAAATTTGCTGATGGATTTGTCAGAAATGAGGGGTTTTGGGGTGTCACTTGTGTAACAGGTGATGACATTGCCTAAAGAATATCCTAACCAAGTTTCAACACAATTGGATAGCTGTTCTCTAGACAGACTGTATGTAAAAATGTAAGTTTGGTATGTGCATTACGTATAGATGGCATTTCCTTATAGCCACAGATTCTGACACCCTCAATAACTTGTGACAAGCACTTCTGTAAAACTGAGGTGTGGCTGACTGTGATGTATGTACAGGCACTTCCATTATATCCTGCTGGGGATCAGCATACAGATTGCAGTGGGGATAATAATTGAGTTTCTCACTGTCATGAAGAAGCCTAAGAGTACTATAGAGATTGAGGTCCCTCTCTGCAAGTTTGGAGATGAATTTCCCACAAGCAGCATGCCCCTTTTCCACCAGCAAGCCAATCAGACAGCAGGCCTTCTGCGTTGTGACATCTCTCTCCTCTGTTGTACTGAGACCTGAAACATTACAAATCACAGTTAAGCATCAACACTTTTATAATTATTTGTTAATTTTTTTTTTTTTTCGTAATTTGTGCAGCTGCTGTGTGTGTGTGTGTGGGGGGGGGGGGGGGGGCAATAAAACCTCCAGGTACCCTGCCTGTAAGCAATTCAGCTTTGCAGTCCCCTCACCAAAGAGACACATCCCTTACACAGAGACATGCTACACATAAGAACATAAGAACATAAGAAAGTTTACAAACGAGAGGAGGCCATTCAGCCCATCTTGCTCGTTTGGTTGTTAATAACTTATTCATCCCAGAATCTCATCAAGCAGCTTCTTGAAGGATCCCAGGGTGTCAGCTTCAACAACATTACTGGGAGTTGGTTCCAGACCCTCACAATTCTCTGTGTAAAAAAGTGCCTCCTATTTTCTGTTCTGAATGCCCCTTTATCTAATCTCTATTTATGACCCCTGGTCCTTTTTTCGTTTTTCAAGTCAAAGAAGTCCCCCGGGTTGACATTGTCTATACCTTTTAGGATTTTGAATGTTTGAATCAGAATTCACTTCTTAAATACATCTATGCAGGGCCGGCTTAACAATGCTTATCCTCCACCCTGGTATCTGATCTCATGCCTTCAACACTGCGCTTGTGTTGAAATTCCATCGCCCTCTCGTGGCCATGGCGGGAACTACACATTATATTAAACACACAGGAAGACATTCCCTATGCATCAATATATTGACAATCATTTGGACTGGGCATAGTTTACCACAAGCTATTGGGAGTATCAGAATCTCAGGGTACATTTCTCAGGTGTAAACAGTGTTACTCATGGCTCTAGTTCTGAATTTACAGCGTGTCGGAGACTTAATGTCATGCTTGTCTGACTGACACTGGTGTCCTAATAAGTATTAGCAGGCTGTCTGTATGCCGCTCCACCACCGTGAGATCCTAATCTAAAAGGAAGTTGTTTTTGCTTACTTGTTCCACTCGACGTCATCTTCTTGTAGAACTCGTCTGTTTCACATGCGAGTTGAGTAAAGCGTTCCGCTATGAAAACACCAAGAAGCAGAGTTGAAATAGGAGAAAAACAAAATAGACACCAATACAGGAAGCACAGCAAAACAAAACCACTGTACCGACTACCGCTATCATCTGTTTAAACAGACACCAATACAGGAAGCGCAGCAAAACACAACCACTGTAGCGTGTGATTTCTCGCTCACGACGCAAAGCGCGTAATTTGTCATTGCAATCCACTAGACTGTAGAGCAGCGTCTGCTGCAACGTGAACGTGCGGTCTGCTGCAAACGAGAGCGAGTTTATTGCTTCTGGACGGAAGATGTTTGTGGAAGCTTGTGATTTCAGCGATTCTACATCCAAGATAGATTGTATAAATACACTAACAACAACAGCAACTATATATTGTGTTTCTTCAAATGTGTATAAATTAGCTAGTTAAACTTACTCTTATTAGGACGGAAGTATTGTATGTACTCTTACTATATTGTGATTATCGAACTGTACATGTATATATTTTAGTTAAAGTTGCTCTGAAGTTATTGTATATTTGACGTGCTCTTACTGTATTGTGAAATATGTATATTTTGTGACAACTGTAAGTCGCCCTGAGTGAGGGCGTCTGCTAAGAAAATTAATAAGAAGAAAAACAACAACAACACAACGCAACGGTAATTAAATGAAGTCTTGTGACGAACTGTACCAGTATGTTTCACAAACCACAATAAACAAATTGAAACACTCTCGTTTATATTTATTTATTATTATTACTACAGAGGTAATCTACTACGTGTAAATTAACCCAGTTATTTTATAATTCAGTTAAATGCAGTACAATCTTCTAAATGTTTATTTACATATTTAATTTTCCTGACAGCTTTTCACAACTGTCACACACACAAGTAAACCAATAACAGAAACGTTGAACTTGAAAGGAGATTATAATTATTTTTTATTTGCCATCTGAATGCATACTCAACAACTTTTGTCACTCTGCTGTGCATTTGCTCTCAATAAACAAGGGGCACCATTTCCTCCAGGGGCACCGTTTTTTTGCAGTTACTGGAATATTTGGTGTCCCTTCTGTAAATCAAGCAGGAGCTTTCCAAAAAATGCCAAACTTATACTGTTAGAGTCTCTCTCTCACCTGCATACTAAAATAGGTTTGTGTCACTCTGCTGTGCATTTGCTCTCAATAAACAACAACATAAATACTACATGAACAGGATAGGACAGGATAAGGATCAACAAATAGGCAGCCCACTCACAACAACTACAATAACACATCAGAAACCAGAGACACAGACACAACCACAATTTCAGCAAACTCCAGACCGATCACAGCACGTTGAGAGTTACTATCGTGCAACTGTCCATGTAGCATCTCCTGGCCAACCACAGCCCGTTGAGAGTTATTATCGTGCAACTGTTAATGTAAAATATTCCGAACGAAATCCACCCATTGAGGAATACCGTCATGCAACTGTCCAAGTGACATCTCCAGACTGAACACAGCACACTGAACAATACCGTCGTGCAACTGCCCAAGTGACATCTCCAGACTGAACACAGCACACTGAACAATACCGTCGTGCAACTGTCCAAGTGACATCTCCAGACCGAACACAGCACATTGAGGAATACCGTCATGCAACTGTCCAAGTGACATCTCCAGACTGAACACAGCACACTGAACAATACCGTCATGCAACTGTCCAAGTGACATCTCCAGACTGAACACAGCACACTGAACAATACCGTCGTGCAACTGTCCAAGTGACATCTCCAGACCGAAAACAGCACATTGAGGAATACCGTCGTGCAACTGTCCAAGTGACATCTCCAGACCAAACACAGCACATTGAACAATACCGTCGTGCAACTGCCCAAGTGACATCTCCAGACCGAACACAGCACATTGAACAATACCGTCGTGCAACTGTCCAAGTGACATCTCCAGACCAAACACAGCACATTGAACAATACCGTCGTGCAACTGCCCAAGTGACATCTCCAGACCGAACACAGCACATTGAGGAATACCGTCGTGCAACTGTCCAAGTGACATCTCCAGACCGAACACAGCACATTGAGGAATACCGTCGTGCAACTGTCCAAGTGACATCTCCAGACCGAACACAGCCCATTGAGCAATACCGTCGTGCAACTGCCCAAGTGACATCTCCAGACCAAACACAGCACATTGAGGAATACCGTCGTGCAACTGTCCAAGTGACATCACCAGACCGAACACAGTACATTGAGGAATACCGTCGTGCAACTGTCCAAGTGACATCTCCAGACCGAACACAGCACATTGAGGAATACCGTCGTGCAACTGTCCAAATGACATCACCAGACCGAACACAGCACATTGAGGAATACCGTCATGCAACTGTCCAAGTGACATCTCCAGACCGAACACAGCCCATTGAGCAATACCGTCGTGCAACTGCGCAAGTGACATCTCCAGACCAAACACAGCACATTGAGGAATACCGTCGTGCAACTGTCCAAGTGACATCACCAGACCGAACACAGCACATTGAACAATACCGTCATGCAACTGTCCAAGTGACATCACCAGACCGAACACAGCACATTGAGGAATACCGTCGTGCAACTGCCCAAGTGACATCTCCAGACCGAAAGCACATTGAGGAATACCGTCGTGCAACTGTCCAAGTGACATCTCCAGACCGAACACAGCACATTGAACAATACCGTCGTGCAACTGCCCAAGTGACATCTCCAGACCAAACACAGCACATTGAGGAATACCGTCGTGCAACTGCCCAAGTGACATCTCCAGACCGAACACAGCACATTGAACAATACCATCGTGCAACTGCCCAAGTGACATCGCCATACCAAACACAGCACATTGAACAATACAGTCGCAAACTGTCAAGTGACATCTCCAGACCGAACACAGCACATTGAACAATACCGTCGTGCAACTGTCTGTAACACAAACCAGCAGAATCAGCATCGCAATGAGTCACAGGTCAGACCCCAACAGCAGCAGGAACAACGTCATTGGGACCAACACCTACACAAACAAAGTCAACAACAGGAGAATTACATGTCATTTATTCGCAAACAGCCAGATTTGCATTACTTGGAGACACAGCACACAACACAACAGCAGAAATCACGACTTTATCAAGATTGTTTTATCAAGAAGGTTAAAATGTAGTACTAAAGGCACAAAACAATTACATCCCAAAAGTAGACAAATCTAAATCTAAAACAAAATGGCCAAAATGGTTTAATAGATCAATTAAAAAAAATATTCAGCGAAAAAGGCACTTTACAGAGCATTTAAAGGGACCAAAAACAAAGTACACAGAAAGAGTACTTGGAACTGCAAACACAAGTCAAAAAGGAAGTTAGAAAGGCCAAGAGAGATAGAAATCAATATTGCTAAGGGGCTAAAACCAATTCCAAAATATTCTTCCAATATTATAACAGCAAGAGAACATTCAAAGAGGAGGTTAAATGTCTAAGAGACACAAATGTCAAAATCATAGATGAAGAAAAAAAAATGCAAATATATTAAATGATTACTTCTCACAGGTTTTTACAAAGGAGGACACGGACAACATGCCCGACATGTCGACCTGTTCCTATCCAATTTTAAATAACTTTAGCATAACAGAGGCAGAAGTGTTAAAGGGACTAGGAGCTCTTAAAATAAACAAATCACCTGGGCCAGATGAGATCCTCCCAATAGTACTCAAAGAAATGAAAGAAGTTATTTACGAACCGCTAACTAAGATCATGCAACAGTCTCTTGACACAGGGGTTGTACCGACAGACTGGAAAATAGCAAACGTAATACCTATCCACAAAAGGGAGACAAAACCGAACCAGGTAACTACAGACCAGTAAGCCTGACTTCTTATATATATGTAAACTTATGGAAACTATAATAAGATCCAAAATGGAAAATTACTTATATGGTAACAATATCCTGGGAGACAGCCAGCATGGTTTTAGGAAAGGGAGATCGTGTCTAACTAACCTGCTTGAATTTTTGAGGATGCAACATCGACAATGGATAATTGCAAAGCATACGACATGGTCTATTTAGATTTCCAAGCTTTTGACAAGTCCTGCATAAAAGATTAATTCTCAAACTGAACCATAGTAGGGATTCAAGAAATGCATGCACATGGATTAGGGAGTGGTTAACATGTAGAAAACAGAAAGTACTGATTAGAGGAGAAACCTCAAAATGGAGCGAGGTAACCAGAATAGGAGGAGTGGCAAACACTGTTGCAGCAGCAAAGGTCATTCAAAATGATCTAGACAGCATTCATAACACCCGACAAGCAGGCATATCCCAAAAGTATTTAAATTGGCGGTCATCTTCTCCGTGATCATTCTGCTTTGTGTGTAACATGAAAGAAGGTGAGCAAAGACATTATGCTAGCTATAAACGTGGTCCCTCGTAGTTATGTCCTCATGTGACCATTCCTCACTTCCTCAAAAGAAGGGTAGGGGTTAGATTTATTTTTTAAATAATAAGCATTGCAATCAATCATTAGATTTGTCACCAGATAAATAAGTAGACTGTCTTACCCTGTTTTCATTTTAGATGGAATCTGTTCAAATGTTTCCATTTCAAAAAGGTTGATAATGGAGAACTGCAGCTTGTCACTAAACCTGCTGTATATTAAAAGATCCAGGATGAAGTCATTCTGAAGTCATTCTTGAATTCCTCTTTCAGAAAAATTGTGGCAGGGGCTCTGATGGGTGCTTTTTATAAAATAAAAAAACAATTTCAAATGTCAAGTGGAATTAAGAAATTTTATTTAATTCATGCTTTTTTTAATCATCTTCAACTATTACTTGTCATATTTCAGATAAGAGAGCGAAAGTAAAACTGGAAAAAGCCCACTGTCTGATCAGCTTACTGGTTGGAAAGGGGCGTGGTGCTTCTGGGAAATTCATCTTCAAACTCTCAATCTCTACAGGACTCTTAGTCTTCATCATGACAGTGAGAAACTCACTTATTATCCTCACTGCACTGGGTATGCTGATCCCCAGCAGGATATAGTGGAAGTGCCTGTACATACATCACAGTCTGTCACACCTCTGAGTTTTACAGAAGCGCTTGTCACAAGTTATTGAGGGTATCAGAATGTGTGGATGTAAGGAAATGTCATCCATACGTACTATACATGTCAAACTTACATTTTTACATACAGTTTGTCTAAATAACAGCTTATCCAATTGTGTTGAAACTTGGTTAGGATATTCTTTAGGGAATGTCATCACCCGTTACACAAGTGACCCCCCAAAACCTCTAATTTCTGACAAATCCATCAGCAAATATTAAATTTGAGGGTACATAGAGGCATCTGTGCACCTGTATCTACTTTCTCATGGTATCTTTAATCTTGTTTTTATAACTGTGGCGGTGGATGAATGTCACTGACATGATTGTTCTGATTTGTAATGTTTCAGGTAGGAGTCTGTGTCGTAGGATTCCGGCTTACATTAAGTGTGCCGCAGTGCTCGAGGGGCTGCTGAAGGACATGCAGGAGATGAAGCTGCTGAGTGATGGAGAGGTGGAGGAAGTGAAGAAACAGGCCAGCACACAGCGCAGGACCTCCCACCTGACAAGCATGCTGATGAGGAAGGGGGATGCCGTCAGAGAGAACTTCCTCTCTAAACTCGCAGAGAGGCACCCCGAATTCTACAGTGCATATTACCCTGATTTGGACCCAGGTGAGACCCTCACTCATTATACACTACAAATCATGTCCTTGTTCACAAAGTTTTACTTCAGGACAGTTTTAATCAGGGAGTCATACCGAATCCAAACCGTGAACCGTGAACTGGTTCGACCGCTTTATTTTCTGAAAACCAGAGAAAATGTAAAAGTAATTAACATTTTTTTATTAAAACATCTAAGGCTTATTTGGAAGTACTTTGATGTCTTGTTCAGTCATTTTAAGTTAAATGGCTTGTTACACGGGGTTTGGGGGGTATCTGAGCTGATCACGAGAAGTATCAGTTTCTTTATTTTATTAAACTTTTTTTTTTTATCAGTATCTGTTTAATCATGTTTTGTGGCTTGTCTGTGATCATCCTTTATTTATGATGCTAATAATTATTTCGCCATGTATTTGTGTTTGCAGGATATATCTTTATATTATAAAATCTGAATGCCATGAATTGTTATTTAATACATTATAACAACAGACTTTTTTATTAATAGGTCAATATTAATTTTGTATTATTTGTAATTATGTAAAGTGTTTGATTTACTTAAAAGTTCTAATTGCTTTGATGATAATCTGGCTTCTTTGAATTCCTTTGCAAGGAGTTTTCACGAAACCAAATCAAAACTCAAAAATAAATTGTACATTACAAACAACAACAAAAAAATCTTTCGTTATAATCACGTTGAATGCATGGATGCTTCTAGCTGTTGCAAAGCATGGTGGTGTGGTTTGCGGTCATGCATAAACATTTCTTATTTCTTTATTTTTTTCTGTTGAAATAGTATCAAAACTGTTATTAAGTTAGTTTCTATGAACAGATGTGTAGAAATGTTTTGTGTAGCTAAGAGGGGATGCATGCAAAAAAATCAAACTATAGTAAATAACTAAATGTTTGAAAATGTACAGACTTGCATTGAACCAAAAGAAAGATTTTCTTACTACCTTCGAAGCATGTAATTTAGGTTTAGTTGTGATTGATTACTCGTTGCTTCAATAACAGAGTGTTGCCAAGCTAGGGGGCGGGAGTCGTTGCACTTTTGGGAATGCAATTGGCTCGACCATTAATGGGCGGCTAAACCAATGAATGAGATTGCGGAGGCAGAACTTTTTTCCTCCCACGAACTACCAATCACCTTTTTACAAAGAAAAATTTTATGTTGATTTATTTAATTATTTTCGCTGTTTTTGAGTAGTATTTTATTTAATAGTATAATTACAATATTTTCAGACATTATTTAGTCTTAATCGGTAAATAATTTGGAATTTTGTTATAATATTTCTGTATTTTATTTTAAATTGTTCTATAAAAGTAACTTAAAAAATCAAACAAGTGTGATTTTTCTTTCCTTAGTTATGGAGCGAGGTAACCAGTGGTGTACCACAGGGATCAGTATTAGGTCCTCTGCTATTCCTAATCTACATTAATGATTTAGATTCTGGTATAGTAAGCAAACTTGTTAAATTTGCAGACGACACAAAAATAGGAGGAGTGGCAAACACTGTTGCAGCAGCAAAGGTCATTCAAAATGACCTCGACAGCATTCAGAACTGGGCAGACACAGAGAAAAGTGTAAGGTACTGCACGCAGGCAATAAAAATGTGCATTATAAATATCATATGGGAGGGGCTCCCGAGTAGCGCATCCGGTAAAGGCGCTCTGCGTGGAGTGCAGGATGAGCTCTATAGCCTGGACGTCGCCGGTTCGAGTCCAGCCTATTCCACAGCCGACCGTGGACGGGAACTCCCAGGGGGCGGCGCACAATTGGCCAAGCGTCGCCCGGGGGTGGGAGGGTTTAGGTCGGCCAGGGTGTCCTCGGCTCACCGTGCACCAGCGACCCCTGTAGTCTGGCTGGGCGCCTGCGGGCTTGCCTGTAAGCTGCCCGAGAGCTGTGTTGTTCTCTGATGCTGTAGCTCTTTGGTGGCTGCATGGTGAGTCCACAATGTGAAAAAAAGCGGTCGGCTGACGCACACGCTTCGGAGGACAGCGTGTGTTCGTCTTCGCCCTCCCGAGTCAGCGCAGGGTGGTGGCGGAAACTGAGCCTAAAATAATTGGCCATTCCAAATTGGGAGAAAATAATAAAAATAATTGGCAACGAAAATTAAAAAAAAATATATATACATACATATATATATATATATATATATATATATATATATATATATATATATATATATATCCATCCTATGGGAGATATTGAAATTGAAGAAGGAATCTATGAAAAAGACCTAGGAGTTTGTTGACTCAGAAATGTCTTCATCTATGCAATGTGGGGAAGCTATAAAAAAGGCCAACAAGATGCTCGGATATATTGTGAAAAGTGTTGAATTTAAATTAAGGGAAGTAATGTTAAAACTTTACAATGCATTAGTAAGACCTCATCTAGAATATTGTGTTCAGTTCTGGTCACCTCGTTACAAAAAGGATATTGCTGCTCTAGAAAGAGTGCAAGAAGAGCGACCAGAATTATCCCGGGTTTAAAAGGCATGTGGTATGCAGACAGGCTAAAAGAATTGAATCTATTCAGTCTTGAACAAAGAAGACTACGCAGTGATCTGATTCAAACATTCAAAATCCTAGAAGGTATAGACAATGTCGACCCAGGGGACTTTTTTGACCTGAAAAAAGAAACAAATAGAGATTAGGTAAAGGGGCATTCAGAACAGACAATAGGAGGCACTTTTTTTACAGAGAATTGTGAGGGTCTGGAAACCAACTCTCCAGTAATGTTGTTGAAGCTGACACCCTGGGATCCTTCAAGAAGCTGCTTGATGAGATTCTGGGATCAATAAGCTACTAACAACCAAACGAGCAAGATGGCTCCTCTCGTTTGTAAACTTTCTTATGATCTTATGTTTATTGTTTTGTAAAAAGGTAAGAGTTAACTCTTTACTTTTTACAAAACAATGAACATATTTATGTGAACCGGTTCGAAGCGGTTCAGATGGTTTTTCTGAAAAGGAGAGCTACTTTTGTTTAAGCGGAACGGACATTTACCTGATGCGGTTTGACTCCCTGGTTTTAAGTGTAATAAGAAAAGTTGTAGATTTGTTAATGTGGTTTGTGATGCTGTTTCAGTTGACAGGCTAAGGCGGGTGCAATCCCAGTTTGTCGAGAGTGTGAGTGATGCTGTGATCGAGGGGCTGCAGAAGGACATGCTGGAGATGAGGGTGCTGAGCGATGAGGATGTGGAGGAAGTGAGGTAGGCTCAGCTTCCTATTCCATTGTAATGTCTGGATCCCAGTATCTGTGCCAGCTGTAAGTAGAATAAACATTGCTTAGGGATGCAGCAGCTCTAAAGGGAGCAGGGTTCAGGAAAAAAAGCACATTTTGTGCTGTTTTGTATTTATTTTAACAAGTAGTCAATTACAGGACAGCAGCATGCATATAATGAAGGCTATTGGACACAAGCATCTTACTAAGGAGAGGTTGAAAATGTCTTTCATTTTGGTGTTTGCCTATTTCTGTTTTCCACACCACACAAATACCGTTTTATTTTTGCTAATGCCCTTTTAAGAAGCATATTTTAATGTGTTGCATGTTATATCAGTCAATAGGAGTCAGTATTCAGTTTTTTTTTTCTATTGGAAGAATAACAGTTTAGTCAAGACTGGAATACACTGTAGTTACTCTGAACATATGCATTACAGATTGATTTCTCTATGTATGAAGGCAGCTGGATCGACAGATAGATTCTTATCTTTAGCTCTTCCACATTTCTTTATTATTCTGTTTTAGGGATGCTCCCCAGAATTCCGGGCTCCAGTCCTGGTTGGTGGAGCAGATCAACAGTGGGTGGTACCCTGGTCTGAGCTGGACCAATGAGGTACTAAAACAGTTTAGAATCCCATGGAAACACGACGACCGAAAGGACTTGACACCTGAGGACACAATGATATTCAAGGTGGGTTTACACCAATTTAAAAGATAAAATACCTGTGATAGTTTGAACCTTCCCCCAGAGGACAGCGATTTGATATGTTCATTTCACCAATGAAATAGTCAAAGCAGCAGCTCAATGCCCTACATGTCTGGAGACTCTAAGTTTGAATCCAGAAACAATTGTGCAGTTTTCAGTCTCTAATTTATGCCAAGACTGGAAGGTTTGGTCAGGCCAGAACTGAGATGTGCTTGCTTGCTTTGTACTAAACTGTGAGTCTTTCCTCTCAGACCAAACAAATAACTCCTAATATCTCCTTATCCAAAGTACAGTGTAACACCTGGTCTTTGCCACCCAACTGGTAATAAACTGTCCCAACCTCATAGTCACTGGATTAGGGTGTTCCACAATCCCTAACCCTTTGAGACCGGGTCCATTCTAAATCGACCACCCTGCACAATACTAGCCCTATTAAAAGGCATTGCCGCCATTGAATCAAGAGGTCTTGTTATCAGAGACAATGCTTGTAGCTGATGTTTCTGGTGATCTGTAGGCTGTAGGACTTCCACATATGGAAGCACAGTCTGAGACACCTGAATGAAATACTGAAACTTGTTTGAAGCCACAAGAAAAAAAAAAAGAAAACAGGCCGCAAACAAATTTATATTAGAAACTGTGACAGAGATCGAATGATTCTTGATGTTAGATCTCCCTCTTGACCTGTGAGGGCACTGTGTAAAAGAAACAGAGTACCCTTAACTAAATGGCACGACAATTTATTCCGTAGGGTAGGTGGAGGTTGTTCATTTAGGAGAGGGTGAAGCTTCAGTATATCAAACTCAGTGACCCAGGCGGTAAACGGTAAAAGCGGTTGCGCTCGTTAACCTAGGGATCATGAGCAAGGATATAAATAGGGTCATAGCTGACGTGATCTGTTCCTTTTTTTGAATGGTTAGGAAAGAACCTAAAAGGAGTCCCTGCATGTAATAACCGTGAGTGTTCTGTTAGTCTGTCTTGTAAACGTTGTTTGTTTGTGTTTCATTTGTCTAAAAGATTACTAACACGATCTGGAGCTGCAGCCGCAGGCCAGCATTAAACCTGGACACCAGCACTTCACTTTCCCCTGAGAACTGTCTTTTCACCACAAGCACTTAAATCACGCACCGTAGGAACTGTGTCTGTGTCTTTGTGTTTTGTGTGGGTGATAAAACTGGATTTTTTGGTTGCGGGTCAAACCCGTGGGATTTTACAAAATCAGTGATACACACCGCTGTAATCACTTCCAGCATTATGTTACAAATGTTTTGCCTTAAGGCTCTGGACATTGTAATTTATCAATAAACTCCCTTGCACCTGTTAGTAATTGTCCGTGTGATTTGTACCTGCACTGCACTCACCTGTATCCACTCACCGCTTTGCCACAGAAACCAATAAATAAATAAAAAGCACATCAAGAATCAATAGCCACAGTACCAACTATAAAAGAAAAGTGGACATAACCTTGTGTACAGTGACTATTAACAGGACCAACCCTTAGGGTAATCTAGGTATTGCCACAGGCAGCTATTCCAAATGCTGGACTGCCATTATCCTTATGTTGCTGAACACATCTAGACACTCTCACACAAGGAATCTGCACTTACCTGTTTATAGATAAATACATTAAATTGTATTGTGTAACATTGTCAAAGTTGTAAATTTAGATATTTTAATCTTTTAATATAGTTCACTGTGAAACTGAACATGAACATTGCTGTGGGGGACTGCATCCTCAAACCAGATGCTGGTCAATTCAGCCCCACGTCACTGTGAACCATTAAATCCTTTCTTGGATGTTTCTCAGTCTGTTCACATTTTATATCTAGGACTGGGCAGTGGTGACGGGTCGTTACAGGGAGGGTATTGACCAGCCCAATCCTCCTGACTGGAGGAGGCATTTCCAGCGCGCTATGGATAAAGATGAGTGCCTGGTGTTTCGTGCTGATCACAGTCGAGATCCAGTCGACCCACACAAGATATACTGGAGTGAGGACATATTAGCAGGTAAACCGTCGAGTTTGGGTGTCCTGCCTTTATTTAAAAAATCTTGTTGTGCTTCGTGTGTAACATGAAGTAAGGTGAAATAGAGACATTATGCCAGCTATAAACTTGGTCCCTCAGTAATGTCCTCATGTGACCATTCCTCAGTTCTTTGAAAGAAGGGAAAGGGGGTAGATTTAGTTTGGAAATAATAAGCACCAGATAAATCATTAGTTTTGGCACCAGATAAATAATTGGTTTATTTTTAATTCATCTTTAACCATTACTTGTAATTTTTCAGATAAGAGAACGAAAATAAAACTGGAAAAAGCCCGCTGTCTGATCAGCTTGCTGGTGGAAAAGGGGTTTGCTACTTGTGGAAAATTCATCTCCAAACTCGCAGAGAGGGACCTCAATCTCTACAGGACTCTTGGGCTTCATCTTGACAGTGAGAACCTCACTTATTGTCCTTATTGCACTGGGTATGCTGATCCCAGCAAGATATAGTGGAAGTGCCTGTACATACATCACAGTCTGTCACCCCTCAAGAGTTTTACTGAACTGCTTGTCACAAGTTATTGAGGGTGTCAGAATTTGTGGCTATAAGGAAATGCCATCCATACGTAATATACATGTCAAACTTACATTTTTACATACAGTCTGTCTAGAGAACAGCTTATCCAATTGTGTTGAATCTTGTTTAGGATATTCTTTAGGGGATGTCATCATCCATTACACAAGTGACCCCACAAAACCCCTACTCACTTACATGATTGTTCTGATTTGTAATGTTTCAGGTAGGAGTCTGTGTCGTATGATTCCGGAGTTCATTAAGAGTGCTGCAGTGCTCGAGGGGCTGCTGAAGGAAATGCAGGAGATGAAGCTGCTGAGTGATAGAGAGGTGGAGGAAGTGAAGGAACAGGCCAGCACACAGGACAGGACCTCCCACCTGACAAGCATGGTGATGATGAAGGAGGATGCCATCAGAGAGAACTTCCTCTCTAAACTCGCAGAGAGGAACCCTGAATTCTTCAGTACACATGGGCTTGGTTTGGACCCAGGTGAGATCCTCACTCATTATACACTGCAAATCATGTCCTTGTTCTCTAAGTTTTATTTTAGGACTGTTTTAACTGTAATAAGATGAGAAACATCCCCATACCATGATGCTGCCACCACCATGCTTCACAGTAGGGATGGTGTTCTTTGGGTGATGCGCTGTGTTGGGTTTGTGCCAAATATAATGCTTTGCATTTAGGCAAAAAGTTCCATTTTAGTTTCGTCAGACCACAAAAAATTTTGCCACATGGCTACAGAATCTCCTGAGTGTTTTTTTTGCATACTTCAAATGGGATTCAAGGTGGGCTTTCTTGAGCAATGGCTTCCTTCTTGCCACCCTATCATACAGGCCAGATTTGTGGAGTGCTTGGGATATTGTTGTCCATAAAAGCCTGTAGCTCTTGCAAAGTTGCCACTGGCCTCTTGGTAGCCTCTCTGATCAGTCTCCTTCTTGCTCAGTCATCCAGTTTGGAGAGACGGCATGATCTAGGCAGGTTCTTGGTGGTGCCATACACCTTCCATTTCCTAATAATCGTCTTGACCGTGCTCCAAGGGATATTCAAGGCCTTTGATATTTTTTAAACCCATCCCCTGATCTGTGCCTTTCAACAACTTTGTCCCGGAGTTCTTTTGAAAGCGCCTTTTGGTGCTCATGGTTGAGTCTTTGCTTTGAAATGCACTATCCAGCAGAGGGAACCTGCAGGAACTGCTGAATTTATCCTGAAATCATGTGAATCACTACAATTTAACACAGGTGGAGGCCACTTAACTTGGTGTGTGATTTTGAAGGCAATTGGTTACACCTGAGCTAATTTAGGATTGGTATTACAAGGGGGGTGGACACTTATCCAGCCAAGCTATTTCAGTTTTTATTTTTAATTAATGTTCTACAAATTTCTAGAATATTTTTTCACTTGGAAGTTGTGGGGTAGGATGTGTAGATAAATGAAAAATATATATATATATTTAATGCATTTTAATTTAAGGCTATAAGGCAACAAAAGGTGAACATTTTTAAAGGGGGTGTAGACATTCTATAGGCACTGTATGTAATGCGGCTAGCTGGACTACCCCCCATACATTTACCAGGTTCTACCGACTTAATGTTGTAGATCTGTCTATGCCTTTAATAGGCACTATCTTCGAAATGAAAGGGAACAATAGGTTACTGATGTAACCCCCTTCCCTGAAAGAGATGACTGCCAACCTTGTGAGGTCGCATCACTCGCATTCGCAAGTTCAATGAAAAAGAGACTCCGCATAATGACTATTTATTACCTCGGTGAGGCGGGACCGAGGACGTCACTCCGCGGAGGGGCCAATCGGCAGCATTGATATAAAATGCTCCGCGAATACCCGACAAGCAGGCATATCCCAAAAGTATTTAAATTGGCGGTCATCTTCTCCGTGATCATTCTGCTTTGTGTGTAACATGAAAGAAGGTGAGCAAAGACATTATGCTAGCTATAAACGTGGTCCCTCGTAGTTATGTCCTCATGTGACCATTCCTCACTTCCTCAAAAGAAGGGTAGGGGTTAGATATATTTTTTAAATAATAAGCATTGCAATCAATCATTAGATTTGGCACCAGATAAATAAGCAGACTATCTTACCCTGTTTTCATTTTAGATGGAATCTGTTCAAATGTTTCCATTTCAAAAAGGTTGATAATGGAGAACTGCAGCTTGTCACTGAACCTGCTGTATATTAAAAGATCCAGGATGAAGTCATTCTGAAGTCATTCTTGAATTCCTCTTTCAGAAAAATTGGGGCAGGGGCTCTTACATAACTTTGATGGGTGCTTTTTATAAAATAAAAAGCAATTTCAAATGTCAAGTGGAATTAAGACATTTTATTTAATTCATGCTTTTTTAAATCATCTTCAACTATTACTTGTCATATTTCAGATAAGAGAGCAAAAGTAAAACTGGAAAAAGCCTGCTGTTTGATCAGCTTACTGGTTGGAAAGGGGCGTGCTGCTTCTGGGAAATTCATCTTCAAACTCGCAGAGAGGAACCTCAATCTCTATAGGACTCTTAGTCTTCATCATGACAGTGAGAAACTCACTTATTATCCTCACTGCACTGAGTATGCTGATCCCCAGCAGGGTATAGTGGAAGGGCCTGTACATACATCACAGTCTGTCACACCTCAGAGTTTTACAGAAGCTTGTCACAAGTTATTGAGGGTATCAGAATGTGTGGATGTAAGGAAATGCCAGCCATACGTACTATACATGTCAAACTTACATTTTTTACATACAGTTTGTCTAAATAACAGCTTATCCAATTGTGTTGAAACTTGGTTAGGATATTCTTTAGGAATGTCATCACCGTTACACAAGTGACCCCCAAAACCTCTAATTTCTGACAAAATCCCTCAGCGAACATTAAATTTGAGGGTTACATAGAGCATCTGTGCGCCTGTATCTACTTTCTCATGGTATCTTTAATCTTGTTTTTATAACTGTGGCGGTGGATGAATGTCACTGACATGATTTGTTCTGATTTGTAATGTTTCAGGTAGGGTCTGTGTGTCGTAGGATCCGGCTTACATTAAAGAGTGCTGCAGTGCTGGGGGCTGCTGAAGGACATGCAGGAGATGAAGCTGCTGAGTGATGGAGAGGTGGAGGAAGTGAAGAAATAGGCCAGCACACAGCGCAGGACCTCCCACCTGACAAGCATGCTGATGAGGAAGGGGGATGCCATCAGAGAGAACTTCCTCTCTAAACTCGCAGAGAGGAACCCCGAATTCTACAGTGCATATTACCCTGATTTGGACCCAGGTGAGACCCTCACTCATTATACACTACAAATCATGTCCTTGTTCACAAAGTTTTACTTCAGGACTGTTTTAACCAGGGAGTCATACCGAATCCAAACCGTGAACCGTGAACTGGTTCGACCTCTTTATTTTCTCAAAACAGGAGAAAAAGTAATAGTAATTAACGTTTTTTTATTAAAACATCTAAGGCTTATTTGGAAGTACTTTGATGTCTTGTACAGTCATTTTAAGTTAAATGGCTTGTTACACAGGGTTTGGGGGGTATCTGAGCTGATCACGAGAAGTATCAGTTTCTTTATTTTATTAAACTTTTTTTTTTTATCAGTGTCTATTTAATCATGTTTTGTGGCTTGTCTGTGATCATCCTATATTTATGATGCTAATAATTATTTTGCCATGTACTTGTGTTTGCGGGATATATCTTTATATTATAAAATTTGAATGCCATGAGTTGTTATTTAATACATTATAATAACAGACTTTTTTTATTAATAGGTATATATTAATTTTGTATCTGAGCTGATCACGAGAAGTATCAGTTTCTTTATTTTATTAAACATTTTTTTTTTATCAGTATCTGTTTAATCATGTTTTGTGGCTTGTCTGTGATCATCCTTTATTTATGATGCTAATAATTATTTCGCCATGTATTTGTGTTTGCGGGATATATCTTTATATTATAAAATCTGAATGCCATGAATTGTTGTTTAATACATTATAACAACAGACTTTTTTTTATTAATAGGTCTATATTAATTTTGTATTATTTGTAATTATGTAAAGTGTTTGATTTACTTAAAAGTTCTAATTGCTTTGATGATAATCTGGCTGCTTTGAATTCTTTTGCAAGGAGTTTTCACGAAACCAAATCAAAACTCACATAAATCGTACATTACAAACAACAACAAAAAAAACCTTTCGTTATAATCACGTTGAATGCATGGATGCTTCTAGCTGTTGCAAAGCATGGTGTTTTGTGTGTGGTTTGCGGTCATGCATAAACATTTCTTATTTCTTTCTTTTTTTCTGTTGAAATAGTATCAAAACTGTTATTAAGTTAGTTTCTATGAACAGATGTGTAGAAATGTTTTGTGTAGCTAAGAGGGGATGCATGCAAAAAAATCAAACTATAGTAAATAACTAAACGTTTGAAAATGTACAGACTTGCATTGAACCAAAAGAAAGATTTTCTTACTACCTTCGAAGCATGTAATTTAGGTTTAGTTGTGATTTGATTACTCGTTGCTCCAATAACAGTGTTGCCAAGCTAGTGGGCGGGAGTCGTTGCGCTTTCGGGAATGCAATTGGCTCGACCATTAATGGGCGGCTAAACCAATGAATGAGATTGCGGAGGCAGAACTTCTTTTTCCCCCATGAACTACCAATCACCTTATTACAAAGAAACATTTTATGTTGATTTATTTAATTATTTTCGCTGTTTTTGAGTAGTATTTTATTTAATAGTATAATTACAATATTTTCAGACATTATTTAGTCTTAATCGGTAAATAATTTGGAATTTTGTTATTATATTTCTGTATTTTATTTTAAATTGTTCTATAAAAGTAACTTAAAAAATCAAACAAGTGTGATTTTTCTTTCCTTAGTTATGGAGCGAGGTAACCAGTGGTGTACCACAGGGATCAGTATTAGGTCCTCTGCTATTCCTAATCTACATTAATGATTTAGATTCTGGTATAGTAAGCAAACTTGTTAAATTTGCAGACGACACAAAAATAGGAGGAGTGGCAAACACTGTTGCAGCAGCAAAGGTCATTCAAAATGATCTAGACAGCATTCATAATTGGGCAGACACATGGCAAATTAAATTTAATAGAGAAAAGTGTAAAGTATTGCATGCAGGCAATAAAAATGTGCATTATAAATATCATATGGGAGATAGTGAAATTGAAGAAGGGAACTATGAAAAAGACCTAGGAGTTTATGTTGACTCAGAAATGTCTTCATCTAGACAATGTGGGGAAGCCATAAAAAAGGCTAACAAGATGCTCGGATATATTGTGAGAAGTGTTGAATTTAAATCAAGGGAAGTAATGTTAAAACTCTACAATGCATTAGTAAGACCTCACCTAGAATATTGTGTTCAGTTCTGGTCACCTCGTTAAAAAAGGATATTGCTGCTCTAGAAAGAGTGCAAGAAGAGCGACCAGAATTATCCCGGGTTTAAAAGGCATGTGGTATGCAGACAGGCTAAAAGAATTGAATCTATTCAGTCTTGAACAAAGAAGACTAAGGTATTGACAATGTCGACCCAGAGTACTTTTTTGACCTGAAAAAAGAAACAAATAGAGATTAGGTAAAGGGGCATTCAGAACAGACAATAGGAGGCACTTTTTTACACAGAGAATTGTGAGGGTCTGGAACCAACTCTCCAGTAATGTTGTTGAAGCTGACACCCTGGGATCCTTCAAGAAGCTGCTTGATGAGATTCTGGGATCAATAAGCTACTAACAACCAAACGAGCAAGATGGCTCCTCTCGTTTGTAAACTTTCTTATGATCTTATGTTTATTGTTTTGTAAAAAGGTAAGAGTTAACTCTTTACTTTTTACAAAACAATGAACATATTTACGTGAACCGTTTGAAGCGGTTCAGATGGTTTTTCTGAAAAGGAGAGCTACTTTTGTTTAAGCGGAACGGACATTTACCTGATGCGGTTTGACTCCCTGGTTTTAAGTGTAATAAGAAAAGTTGTAGATTTGTTAATGTGGTTTGTGATGCTGTTTCAGTTGACAGGCTAATGCAGGTGAAATCCCAGTTTGCCGAGAGTGTGAGTGATGCCGTGATCGAGGGGCTGCTGAAGGACATGCTGGATATGAAGGTGCTGAGCGATGAGGATGTGGAGGAAGTGAGGTAGGCTCAGCTTCCTATTCCATTGTAATGTCTGGATCCCAGCATCTGTGCCAGCTGTAAGCAGAATAAGCATTGCTTAGCGATGCAGCAGCTCAAAAGGGAGCAGGGTTCAGGAAAAATCATCTTTCAGGCTTTTTTTGTATTCATTTTAACATGTAGTCAATTACAGGACAGCAGCATGCATATAAGCAAGGCTATTAGACACAAGCATGTTACTAAGGAGAGGTTGACAGTGTCTTTGATGTTGGTGTTTGCCTATGTCTGTTTTCCACACCACACAAATACTGTGTATTGTTTTTAATGCACTTTTAAGCCATTTATTTTAGTGCGTTGCAGGGTATGTGTCAATACATTAGTAAGATCTCCTCTATAATATTGTGTTCAGTTCTGGTCACCTCGTTACAAAAAGGATATTGCTGCTCTAGAAAGAGTGCAAAGAAGAGCAACCAGAATTATTCCAGGTTTAAAAGGCATGTCGTATGCAGACAGGCTAAAATAATTGAGTCTATTCAGTCTTGAACAAAGAAGACTAAGTGGTGATCTGATTCAAGCATTCAAAATTCTAAAAGGTATTGACAGTGTCGACCCAGGGGACTTTTTCGACCTGAAAAAAGAAACAAGGACTAGGGGTCACAAATGGAGATTAAATAAAGGGGCATTCAGAACAGAAAATAGGAGGCACATTTTTTACACAGAGAATTGTGAGGGTCTGGAACCAACTCCCCAGTAATGTTTTTGAAGCTGACACCCTGGGATCCTTCAAGAAGCTGCCTGATGAGATTCTGGGATCAATAAGCTACTAACAACCAAACAAGCAAGATGGGATGAATGGCCTCCTCTCGTTTGTAAACTTTCTTATGTTCTTATATACACACAGTGTGTATTAGGGCTGCTACGATTAAATAAAAAAAAAAAATTTTCAATTGATTCCATTCCTCATTATGTACATAGAGATAAATACTGGATAATCAATTAAATAATTAGATTTTTGTAACGCACATAGATAATTACATTATTTGAGTTTATGAACGAAAATGCACCAAACGCCCAGTGTAGCTATGTACAGTATTTCTGCTAAAGACAAGCAGTGGGCGTGTTCTTCTTTTCCTTTTTTTTAATTTTTTAATTTAGTGGTCGCCAATTATTTTTTATTGTTTTCTCCCTAATTAAGTAATGTCCAATTATTTTTAGGCTCAGCCCACCTACCAGCCCTGCGCTGACTCGGGAGGGGCGAAGACGAACACACGTTGTCCTCCGAAGCCCTGGGCAGCTTGTAGGCAAGCCCACAGGCGCCCAGCCAGACCACAGGCGTCGTTGGTGCGTGGTGAGCCGAGGACACCCTGGCCGACCTAGCCCTCCCTCCCCCCGGGTAATGCTCGGCCAGTTGAGCGCCGCCCCCTGGGAGCTCCCGTCCTCGGTCGGCAAAGGAATAGCCTGGACTCGAACTTGCGACGTCCAGACTATAGGGCACATCCTGCACTCCACGATGGAGCGCCTTTACTGGATGCGCCACTCAGGAGCCCCCTTTTATTTTCCTTTTTAAGTGTTAAGTAGCATCTGATTTGCTGGTCCCTTCCTGACTAACAGCGAAGCAGTTTTGCAAATGCTTTGTAAGTACGCCCCCTCTGTGTATTCAATGTAAACAAAAAGTGTGTTACCTTGGATCCAGAGCAGGTCGACAGGCTTGTCAAACAATGTAAATATTTGCACATTAAAGAAAATTGACTTTTTTTAGATAGTTTGCGCTTGTTTGGAGTTTCAAAATTAACTGTTAAACCTGGGAATAATACTGTTATATTTTTTTACAATGTATTTTTCAAACCGGGCTGCGTGCTCCATCTGGGTTTCCTGATTGATGAACACATCTAGTCGATGTAAGTACAATCAGTGCCGCCCAGAGCTATAAAACATTTTTATGCCAGTACTACAGTACCACGCGCAAGGCTGTATTACAGTTAATTACCCCTTGCATTCCATTGTTGTGCACAAGCTTATACTGAACAGCAATTACATTAAAATAATCACGTGGGGGAGGGGTGTGATGCGACGGGCAGTACAATCAGCGATATTTTTTTTTCAGCGATTCAGTGTTTATTCCTATTGGAAGAATAGTAGTTAAGTCAAGACTGGAATACACTGTGGTTACTGTGAACATATGCATTACAGATTGATTTCTCCACCAGGAGGCGTTCATGGCAGGCTGGGAGCGCACCCACAGATGTTGCCGATAAAGATCAGAGGGACCTGTGGGCAGCGTATGTGCCTGCCGTGACGTCAAGGAGTTAACGGGTGAACAGACTGCAGGTGCGGTTAGGTAGGCAATTATTGTGTGAACAAGGTATAATATCATTAGCCTTAATTGGCCCACACCTGTAGCCTGTATCAGCCAAACTCCTGGCTGATGAAGGGCTGGAAAAAGAGAGTCTGCACAGCTAGTCAGGCGTCTCTTTTAGACCTAAGCTGGGAAACAGGAGCCTTAGAATTAAGAATACCTGTTGTGAAAAGCTGTCAGGTGTTTGTGTCTGCAATTCCCTGTTTGCTACAGGGGTTGTGGGGATCTGATTATTCGGATCCAGGACTAATCAGCAGAGACCTACCTGCTGGGCTGGTTTCTGGACCGCAGGACTTAAACAAACAAACACCCAGCGTGGAGTTCCAACCGGGATTCGGAGACAGAGTGAGCTGGTTTAATAGAACAACAACGGGGACGGAAACGGGACGCTATTGGCCAGGCACTGCGGCGAAAGGACTCCTCCACCAGCTGGTCATGGTTAATGGTCCAGTTGGTTTATTTTTCTTATTTTTATTTTTGAATCCTGTTTGAATTGTTTATTGCTG
This sequence comes from Huso huso, assembly GCA_036884735.1. NCBI lineage: Eukaryota > Metazoa > Chordata > Actinopteri > Acipenseriformes > Acipenseridae > Huso > Huso huso. Next base: position 44,911 of record JAHFZB010000344.1, read on the forward strand.
GTTTGAATACATCTGAGTAACGGGATTGTCTTTTCTGTTTAAATCAATAATCACCCTCGGTTTTGATTGGAAAACACCTGTCTGCCTTCTCTGTGTGACCCACACGCCCACAACATGTACATTCTTATCCTTAGCTCTTCCACATTTCTTTGTTATTCTGTTTTAGGGATGCCTCCCCAGAATACCGGGCTCCAGTCCTGGTTGGTGGAGCAGATCAACAGTGGGTGGTACCCTGGTCTGAGCTGGACAAATGAGGCAGTAAAACCATTTCGAATCCCATGGAAACATGACGACTGGAAGGACTTGACACCTGAGGACACAATGATATTCAAGGTGGGTTTACACTAATTGAAAAGATAAAATACCTGTGATAGTTTGAACCTTCCCCCAGAGGACAGCGATTTGATATGTTCATTTCACCAATGAAATAGTCAAAGCAGCAGCTCAATGCACCGAATCAAGCGGTCTTGTTATCAGACACAATGCTTGTAGCTGATGTTTCTGGTGATCTGTAGGCTATAGGACTTCCACATAAGGAAACGCTGTCTAACACACCAGAATAAAATACTGGGACCTGAAAAAAAGAAAACGGACCGAAAACAAGTTTATATTACAAACCAATAAATAAATAAATAACACACCAAGAATCAATAGTCACACTAGCCACTACAAAAGAAAGTGTGGCCATAAACTTGTGTAAGAACATAAGAAAGTTTACAAACGAGAGGAGGCCATTCAGCCCATCTTGCTCGTTTGGTTGTTAATAGCTTATTCATCCTAGAATCTCATCAAGCAGCTTCTTGAATGATCCCAGGGTGTCAGCTTCAACAATATTACTGGGGAGTTGGTTCCAGACTTTCACAATTCTCTGTGTAAAAAAGTGCCTCCTATTTTCTGTACTGAATGCCCCTTTATCTAATCTCCATTTGTGACTCCTTATTTCTTTTTTCAGGTCAAAAAAGTCCCCTGGGTCGACATTGTCTATACCTTTTAGGATTCTGAATGCTTGAATCAGATCACCGTGTAGTCTTCTTTGTTCAAGACTGAATAGATTAAATTATTTTAGCCTGTCTGCATACGACATGCCTTTTAAACCCGGGATAATTCTGGTCGCTCTTCTTTGCACACTTTCTAGAGCAGCAATGTCCTTTTTGTAACGAGGTGACCAGAACTGAACACAATATTTTAGGTGAGGTCTTATGCACTAATGCATTGTAAAGTTTTAACATTACTTCCCTTGATTTAAATTCAACACTTCTCACAATATATCCAAGCATCTTGTTGGTCTTTTTCATAGATTTTAATATCTCCCATATGGTATTTATAATGCACATTTTTATTGCTTGCCTGCAGTACTTTACACTTTTCTCTATTAAATGTCATTTGCCATGTGTCTGCCCAGTTCTGAATGCTGTCTAGATCATTTTGAATTACCTTTGCTGCTGCAACAGTGTTTGACAGTCCTCTTATTTTTGTGTCGTCTGCAAATTTAACAAGTTTGCTTACTATACCAGAATCTAAATCATTAATGTAGATTAGGAATAGCAGAGGACCTAATACTGATCCCTGTGGTACACCACTGGTTACCTCGCTCCATTTTGATGTTTCTCCTCTAATCAGTACTTTCTGTTTTCTACATGTTAATCACTCCCTAATCCATGTGCATGCATTTCCTTGAATCCCTACTGTGTTCATTTCGAGAATTAATCTTTTATGTGGGACTTTGTCAAAAGCTTTCTGGAAATCTAAATAAACCATGTTGTATGCTTTGCAATTATCCATTGTCGATGTTGCATCCTCAAAAAATTCAAGCAGGTTAGTTAGACACGATCTCCCTTTCCTAAAACCACGCTGACTGTCTCCCAGGATATTGTTCCCATATAGGTAATTTTCCATTTGGGATCTTATTATAGTTTCCATAAGTTTACATATATTAGAAGTCAGGCTTATTGGTCTGTAGTTAGCTGGTTCGGTTTTGTCTCCCTTTTTGTGGATCGGTATTACGTTTGCAATTTTCCAGTCTGTCGGTACAACCCCTGTGTCAAGAGACTGTTGCATGATCTTGGTTAGCGGTTTATACATAACTTCTTTCATTTCTTTGAGTACTATTGAGAGGATCTCATCCGGCCCAGGGGATTTGATTATTTTAAGAGCTCCTAGTCCCTTTAACACTTCTGCCTCTGTTATGCTAAAGTTATTTAAAACTGCATAGGAAAAGGTCGACATGTGGGGCATGTTGTCCGTGTCCTCCTTTGTAAAAACCTGTGAAAAGTAATCATTTAATATATTTGCTATTTTTTTTCTTCATCTATGATTTTGCCATTTGTGTCTCTTAGACATTTCACCTCCTCTTTGAATGCTCTCTTGCTGTTATAATATTGGAAAAAAAATTTGGAATTGATTTTAGCCCCCTTAGCAATATTGATTTCTATCTCTCTCTTGGCCTTTCTAACTTCCTTTTTGACTCGTGTTTGCAGTTCCAAGTACTCTTTCTGTGTACTTTGTTTTTTGTCCTTTTTAAATGCTTTGTAAAGTGCCTTTTTTCGCTGAATATTTTTTTTAATTGATCTATTAAACCATTTTGGCCATTTTGTTTTAGATCTATTTTTGTCTACTTTTGGGATGTAATTGTTTTGTGCCTCTAGTACTACATTTTTGAAAAACAGCCATCCCTTTTCTGTGGATGTTTTCTCTATTTTACTCCAATCTACTTCTGTTAGTCTCGGTTTCATACCTTCATAGTTTGCTTTTCTAAAATTGTAAACCTTAGCTTTAGTCATTACTTTTGGGGTTTTAAAAATCACTTCGAATGAGATCATGTTGTGGTCTGAGTTTGCCAATGGCTCTCTGACCTCTGTTTTAGTTATTCTGTCTTTGTTATTTGAAAAGACTAAATCAAGGCATGCCTCCCCTCTAGTCAGTGCCTTGACAAATTGCTTTAGGAAGCAGTCATTTATCATTTCCACCATTTCAATTTCGTCCATCATGCTCCCCACCGGGTTTTCCCATTTTATATGGGGGAAGTTGAAATCCCCCATTAGTATGGCTTCTCCTTTGCTACACGCATTTCTAATGTCATTGTATAACTGATTATTTCGCTCGGCATCTGAATTTGGCGGTCTATAGCATGCTCCTATTATTATGAGCTTTGAATTTCTGTCCATTATTCTGACCCATATTGATTCGGCATTGTTTTCTTTGTCCAGATTTAACACCTGGGCTTCAAGACTATTTCTTATCACTCTCAGACAACCACGTTTCTGTAACACCTATCACATCATAGTTACTTGTTAGTGCAGTAGCTTCAAGTTCTAACATTTTGTTTGAGACTTCTAGCATTTAGATAAATACATTTAATGGCTGTCTTACCTGAGTTGTTGCCTTTGTTTTGATGTGGTCTCCTTCTTCTTTTTTTTTTTTTTGTTTTCTCCCTTTCCTTTCTAGTTTAAATGCTTCTGGACTGCCTCAAGGATTCTTTGTCTGAGTAGATTGGTTCCCGTTCTGTTTAAGTGCAGTCTGTCCGACCTATATAGATAGTCCTTGTTGTAGAATGTGCTCCAGTGTTCAAGAAAGATGAAGCCTTTCTGCGTGCACCACGATTTCAGCAATGCATTTTGATTTTGTATTTCCAGCTGTCCGTATGCTCGTTTGCAAGGTGCCGGCAATATCCCAGAAAATACCATAGTTTTGGTCTTGTCTTTTAATTTCCTTCCTAGCTCTCTGAATTTGTTTTGCAGGGATCTTGGCCTGTCTCTTCCAATGTTGTTTGTACCGATGTGGACGACTACTACCGGGTCGTCTCCTGTTCGTTCTAGGAGCCTGTCCACGTTCTTAGTGATGTGCTTGACAGAGGCTCCTGGAAGGCAGCACACTGTTGTAGTAAGGGGGTCCAAACTGCAAACTGAACTTGCTGTGTTTCTCAATATGGAATCCACAACAATGATGACCTCCCTTCTTTTTGCTGCCTGGCCAGCACTGTTTATAGGGTCCTGGATATTTTTCCTTTCATTCTCTTGATGTTGGTTTTGGTCATCTAAATGTTGAAGTGGCTCAAATTTGTTGGATGTTTGGATTTCTGGCGGTTGTGTTTGACAAAGTTTCTTTTTTCCCTGCTTCTGCCTATCTGAACCCAGCTGTTTCGACTCTCTTCCATCTCCCTGGTGGCTTTCAGTCTGCTAGGGGTGCAGACTTCCATGAATTGTGGGTGTGTCAGCTCCTCAAGCTCCTGTTGCTGTCTCATTTCCTCCAGCTCCATTTCTAACAGACTTACTCGTTGAAGCAAGTCCTGGATCGTGCGGCACTTAATCCAACAGAGCTCAACCAAGTGTGTGTATTCTCGGATTTCCCACATCATGCAGTTGTCACAGATTACTGGCTTGAAGACCTTTTTTTTTTGGAAGTTTAGCTTCTGCAGCTGTCAACCTGCTTTCAAACTGCTTCTAACTGTGATGTACTTGTCCACTCGTACTTCTCCCACGCTGTCGCTGTGAACACCGGCTGGCTTTTTGTTTGCTGTTTGCTGCTGGCTCCGCCCCTCCCCCGTGTCTCAGAACAGCGGCGAATTTGAATCCGCTGTTCTGAGTTTCAGCTTGTTATCAGAAAAAGACACGCAGCTGTTAGACTTTAGCTGCAGTGTTTTCTGATTCAAGGAATTAAAGATGTAATTTCTCCTTACTGCTTCTGACTGTGATGTACTTGTCCACTCGTACTTCTCACACACTGTCGCTTCCACACGCTGTTGTGTACTGTGATTGATTATTAACAGGACCAAACCTTAGGCTAATCTAGGGTATTGCCACAGGCAGCTATTAAAAATGCTGGACTGCCATTGTCCTTATGTTGCTGAACACATCACACTCTCACACAAGGAATCAGCACTGTTATACCTGTTATAGAGAAATACATAGTCAGATTGTATTGTGTGACATCGACATAGTTGTAAATTGAGATATTTCAACTCTTAATATAGTTCACTGTGAAACTGAACATGAACACTGCTGTGGAGGACTGCATCCTCAAACCAGACACTGGTCAATTCAGCCCCAAGTCACTGTGAACCATTAAATCCTTTGTTGGACATGCTTTTCTTAGTCTGTTCACTTTTTATATCTAGGGCTGGGCAGTGGTGACGGGTCGTTACAGGGAGGGTATTGACCAGCCCGATCCTGCTGACTGGAGGAGGCATTTCCAGCACACTCTGGATAAAGACGAGAGCCTGGTGTTGTGTGCTGATCACAGTCGAGATCCAGTTGACCCACACAAGATATACTGGAGTGAGGACATATTAGCAGGTAAACCATCGAGTTTGGGTGTCCTGCCGCCTTTATTTAAAATCTTGTTGTACTTCGTGTGTAACATGAAATAAGGTGAGCAAAGACATTATGCCAGCTATAAACTTGTAGTTATGTCCTCAGGTGGACATTTCTCAGTTCCTCAAAAGAAGGGAAAGGGGTTTGATTTAGTTTGGAAATAATAAGCAGTGCAATCAATCATTAGATTTGGAACAAGATAAATAAGCAGACTATCATACCCCCTTTTCGTTTTAGATGAAATCTGTTGAAATGTTTCCATTTCAAAAAGGTGGATAAAGGAGAGCTGCAGTTTATCACTGAACCTGCTGTATATTGAAAGATCCAGGATGAATTCATTCTTGAATTCCTCTTTCAGAAAAATAGTTATGGGGCAGGGGCTCTTGCATAACTTGCAAACAAAACAAAACAAAGCAAATAAAACCAAAAGCTATTTCAACTGGAATGAAAAGACATTTTTAATTAATTAATGTTTTTTTTTACATCATCTTTAACTATTACTTGTTTCAGATAAGAGAACAAAAGTAAAACTGGAAAAAGCCAGCTGTCTGATCGGCTTGATGGTGGAAAAGGGGCATGCTGCTTGTGGGAAATTAATCTCCAAACTTGCAGAGAGAGACCTCAATCTCTACAGGACTCTTAGGCTTCATCATGACAGTGAGAAACTCACTTATTATCCTTACTGCACTGAGTATGCTGATCCCCAGCAGGATATAGTGGAAGGGCCTGTACATACAGGGTCACAAATGGAGATTATATAAAGGGGCATTTAAAACAGAAAATAGGAGGCACTTTTTTACACAGAGAATTGTGAGGGTCTGGAACCAACTCCCCAGTAATGTTGTTGAAGCTGACACCCTGGGATCCTTCAAGTTGCTGCTTGATGAGATTCTGGGATCAATAAGCTACTAACAACCAAACGAGCAAGATGGGCCGAATGGACTCCTCTCGTTTCTCATGTTCTACGTCCTGTCAAAATGTGCCTTAATGTTGCAGGTGATGAACACAAAGGACATGAGGGATCCTCTCCTACCCAGAGGTTTATGTTCTGTGGTGATGGGAGAACATCACATGTTGACCTGATGAGGAAACTGATTCTGCTCTGTTCCATTGGTCATAGGTCTTGCCAGCCGATCTTGCGTTGTTCCACACTCTCCCATCTCATCCATTCTCCCTGCTTGGCCTGGGAAATGGCCTTTATACACCTCATCCTCTCCTCCTGCTTTTGCACCTCGTTGACTACCAACTTCCTCCGTTGAGCTGGGGCTGCCTTGTGTAGGAGGAGCTGAACTGAGACCAAGACCCCCTCTTCCGTGCTGAACTTGCCCCATGATATCACCGATTTGAAGGGCAGCCTTTGTATCTTCCACGGCTTTCTTTGCCGCCCACTTTCTTCCAGTTTTAAACACAGGTGCTGCCTCCCTTAATCATTAATGTAATTTCCAGTTGGACCTTGGCGCACTTAAACTCTTCGGTTAGAGTGGAGACTGGTAGCTGCAGTATTCCTTTATCATAAAGTCCCACTCTGCTGAGGCAGTGTGGAACTCCCAACCATTTCCTGACATATGAACTGATTAAAGCTTCCAGCTTCTCTACTGTTGTCAAAGAAACCTTGTACACAGTCAGTGGCCACAGTAGCCTCGGCAGTAGACCAAACTGAAAGCACCAGGGTTTTAGTTTGCCCGATTAAGAGCTGCTGTCTATGCTCTTCAACCCTTCCACTGCTTGTTGTCTAAATTCTCCCACACAAACTGTGTCCTTTAGATCCCTAGTCATACCATCTCCCAAGACTTTTCACTGGTTTCTCAGACACTGTTGGTATTGCCTCACCATTAATGTAGAACAAGAAGATAACAAAATGTGAATCTTGGTGAGCAGAGTACAGTAGCTTGGAATTCCAGTCTGTATCTTTGTTTAAAAAATAATAGCATTCAATATAAATGTACAAATCTACTACTTTACGTGTAATTATAGAGATGCTCCTTGATTTAATGGGCTTGAATTGCATTCGTGCCCATTCAATGTTATTGGTTAATTTGCCCAATAACCGATTATTGCAGGCTGTGTTGTAGTCATGGTTTTCATGTCATCCATGTATGCTCGAATTGATGGTAGTCGCATTCCAGAAGCCAAGCGCTCTCCTCCCACTACCCATTTTGATGCCCTAATGATTACTTCCATTGCCATGGTAAAAGCCAGTGGAGAAATGATGCATCCTGCCATTATTCCAACTTCTAGGCATTGCCATGTAGTGCTGAATTCTGAAGTTGAAAAACTAAATTGCGAATTTCCAAAGTAGGCTTTCACTAAATTTGTTATTGTCCACTGAAAAAATCAAATGCTGCCCAAAAGTTCATGTGGCACTGAAACATATGCATTAGCTTTTAGCTGATTGAATTTGTTGTCAGATCACATTGATGTGTTCTAAGCATCCTGGGAAACCTGGAATGCCCGCTTTTTATACTGAAGTGTCAATGAAGCAGTTCTTTGAAACTTGGTTAGGACATGCTTTAGGGAATGTTGTCACCCGTTACATGTGACCCCCCAAAACACCTAATTTTTGTCACATCCCTCAGCAAATATTAAAATCTGAGGGATATAGAGGCATCTATGTGCCTGTATCTACTTTCTCATGATAGCTCTAATCTTGTATTTATAACTGTAGTGGTGGATGAACGTCACTGACATGATTGTTCTGATTTGTAATGTTTCAGGTAGGATTCTGTTCCGTATGATTCCGAAGTTCATTAAGAGTGCTGCAGTTCTCGAGGGGCTGCTGAAGGACATGCAGGCGATGAAGCAGCTGAGTGATGCAGAGGTGGAGGAAGTGAAGAAACAGGCCAGCACACGGGACATGACCTCCCATCTGACAAGCATGGTAATGAAACTCAACTTGGAAACTCAATCTGTTGAAGTGTCCAGTACAAAAACTCTCCTCTCCGCAATGAAGTCTTCAATCCTACATTGGATCAAACTAGGCAACAAAGCTTTCAATACTCGGTAGAATCAACAAGCAGCTGCAACAGTCTTCAGTCCTCGGGTATAGGATCCACAACAGCGCCCGTCTGAATCTTTTAGCTACACAGGTAGCAGGGCATAGTTTCTTTTGGATACTGTGGTTCTAGGTGTACAGCAGACCCAGACTGGTTTGTCTGATAACAGTCTCTAAGTTTTTACAGCCGTCCTTCAGCCAGGCCTCAGTCTCGTTGCTTGTGGTCATTGACTCGCTTGCAACTTGCTTCCTCGTCTTGGGTCTGTTTTCAGGGAGTCCTGTCTTAATTCCGTTTTTAGGCAGAGTCCTGGAGTTGCAGCTTTGCTTAGTAGAGTGACATCACCTTGTTTAGCGTTCAATGTCAAGTGCAAAATGTTCAATTTTGCTTGGATATTTATAGTCTTTCTCAATCTGCTAAATAGCCACTTTCATGAGATCATTTGTGTATCTTGCCTTTCTTTAAGCTCACAGTCCTTTGATGTTTTAATGTCCTTTTCCACTGGGACATCACTAGTTTATGTCTTCCTTGCGTCAAAACGATTGTTGTTGCACGTGTGAATTATCTGTACCTAATTCAACTGTCCGCTCAGCCTAATCCAGTCCAGGCGCCGGTCCTCTAATCAGTGGGTCACATAGTTCAGTATATCTGCGAGAAACCATGGGGCCCTTTTTCTTAAGAGACAGCAGTTTCATTAATTAGTCCAGTTATATCATTAATACACGTTCATGTCCCACAAAGGTTAGTGGTGACAATCTCAGGTGGGAAAATAAGCCGTTGTCCAACATCTGCCTGCATTTTCCAGTCTCTAGCAGCTTCCAGTTGTCCTAGACGAGTTTTGGTTTTAATGCCTTTTCTTGGTGCAGGGTTCGTTTGCTAGTCTGGAAGTCTGGAAAAAGTATGGAAAAATGCCAAACTGATTTCCAGGGCTTGTAAATGCTTGAAAAACCACGTCTCCGTTATGAAAGTCTTGAAAAAGTCGGGAATTTTACTAGTGTCATGGGAAAATGAAAAATATTTCCGCTATTATTTTTTATTATTAATAACAATTGATCTCGAAAGCGGGTCAGCAGCTCTAGCGGCAACTGTCTAGGCAATTTACTAGTAGCAACTATATTGCTTGCGACCAAATCCCGCGAGGATTGCCCTGTGTAACACCCCTGACAATGTCATGACAACTCAAGCAATCCTATCCAGTAAGCGGTAAAATGGACACTACACAGCCAAAGTATATACATTTATATTGAATGCTATTATTTTTTAAACGAAGATACAGACTGGAATTCCAAGCTACTGTACTCTGCTCACCAAGATTCACATTTTGTTATCTTGTTGTTAACTTAAATTAAATCGTTAACGTTATTTCCTAACCCAGGGAAAAAAAAATCGAATACGATAGTTATTATCACTGACTCGGATAAAAACAAACAAACAAAAAAAAAAAAAACGCTTTCTGTAGCCACTGTGATCTGTATAAACATAACGTTGCTGAAGCTGGCTTCTTATTCGCCAGCTTCTTAATCGCTTTTAGTGCATAAATGTATTTGTCTATGTTGAAGAAGTAGCCTTGAATTTAACTGGTTAGCAAGTGTACCCGCTGTTCTGCCCCAGTAAACCACGTTGTGCTGGGCTAAATACAGGTGTAGCTTGCAGAGGGGTTGCCCTTCGCTGGGTACCGGCAGAGAAATTAGCGACCTGACGTGATTTAACCCGTTAAATGCAAGGCTACTTATTCAACGTAGATACATAAAGAGCGAATAAGAAGCTGAGCAATTGGCATATGTGGCATATTTACCTGCTGTTCTTCCCCAGTAAACCATGTTGGGCTGTGGTAACTACAAGTGGGGCTTGGAGGAGGGTTGCCCTTCTTCAGGTACCTGCAGAGAAATCAGCGGCCCAGAGTGATTTAACCCTTTAAATGCAAGGCTTTTTCCAGCGAAGAAGCTGTGCAGTTGGCATATGTGGCATGTTTGCCCTCTGTTCTGCCCCAGTAAACCACGCTGGGCCAGGCTAAATACAAGTGGGACTTGCAGGAGGGTTGCCCCTTTTCAGGTACCTGCAGAGAAATCGATGGCCCAACGTGATTTAACCAATTAAATTCAAGGCTACTTCTTCAATGTAGATAAATACATTTATGCACTTAAAAGCTTGCGAATAAGAAGCTGGCGAATAAGAAGCCAATTTCAGCCTCCTATAAACATGTTAACATTGCCGTTTCATTTCTTTAATGTGATTAATAAAATGTACCAGTAATTTTATTTTAAATGTATGGTGCTTGCTTGTAATTTACAGTACGGAGTGCAGCAACAGTCTCGGGTCCAAACCGTCAGCTGAGTGTAGATATACTATTTACATCCTCGCTGTATGGCCTTCTATACGATTAAATACTGATTTTTAAAAAAAAAAAAAAAAAAAAACTGCTGCTGATCTAAATAAGGAACCAAGATTTAAATTAACATTTGCAAATTAAACAAAACTGATTTTTTTTTTTGGGGGAGGGGGGGTTGTACTGTGTTCTTCAACGAATAGGATATAGCCAGAATACTGGATGCAGCATAACACAAATAGGTACTGTACTTGTAATTCTACTTTTATTCACAGTCTCATTGCTATTATCATGACACCAAGTAAACCGTACTTGGATAAGACCCACCTTACATCCTGTCAAAATGTGTCTTAATGTAGCTGGCTATGAACACAAAGGACACCATGGATCCTCTCTTACCCATAGATTAAGTTTCTGTGGTGATGAGAGAACATCATATGTTGACCTGATGAGGAAATCGATCCTGCTCTGTTCCATTGTCCATAGATCTCACAAGCCAATCTTGCATTGTTCCACACTCTCTCATCTCGTCCATTCTCCCTGCTTGGCCTGGGAAACTGCCTTTATACACCTCATCCTCTCCTCCTGCTTTTGCACCTCATTGACTACCAGCTTGCTCTGTTGAACTGGGGCTGCTTTGTGCCATGTAGGAGGAGCTGAACTGAGACCAAGGCCTCCTCTTCCATGCTGTACTTGCCCCATGATATCACTGATATGAAGGGCAGCCTTTGCATCTTCCACAGATTCCTTTGCTGCCCACTTTCTTCCAGTTTTCAACACAGGTGCTGCCTCCCTCACACATTCGTCATGTGACTCTACCGATGCCATTTCCAATTAAACCTTGGCACACTTAAACTCCTCGTTTAGAGCTGAGACTGGCAGCTGCAGTATCCCTTTACCATACAGTCCCACTCTGTTGAGCAGCGTGGAACTCCTAACCATTTCCTGACATATGAACTGATTAACGCTTCCAGCTTCTCTATTGTTGTCAAGACAACCTCATACTTAGTGAGTGGCCACAGAAGTCTTGGCAGTAGACCAAACTGAAAGCACCAGAGCTTAAGTTTGCCTGGTAAAGTGCTGCTGTCTATGCTTTTCAACCCTTCCACTGCTTGTTGTCTCGCTTCTCCCACACAAACTGTGTCCTTTAGGTCCACATTATTTTTAAATGAAAATGTAAATCTTGTCAATTTCAATGAAATGGTCACCCAAAGCAAGGGGATTTCAGTCTGAAGCCCAAGTCAGTTAAAAGTCTGAAATGTGTATAACACGGTGTTAGAACACTGGCCTAAGTATAAAAGTGTCTTTGTTAGATGTTCTCAGAGTTAACTAGCATGTTACCTAATTAACCTTTTGTCACCAATTATTGTTAACAAATGAGGGTCCATGATTACTATAAATATAGGTAGCATAGGCACAAGTTTGTAATTCCTGAAAGGAAGGGAGCAGAAAGGGAGCAGAAAATGGCAAAATACGCTCAGAATCAGAGAACAAGTTCATTCGAGTCACAAGTCTGCGAAACCGGCGATTAACTGCCCCTGAAATACAAGCTCAGCTAAATGCTACTAAAGTACAGATGTTTCAACATCAACTGTTCAGAGGAGATTGCGTGAAGCTGGCCTAACTGGAAGAATTGCTGCAAAGAAACCATTGTTAAAAGTGCAGAATAAGAGGAAGAGACTTGCCTGGGCCAAAAAACACAGAAACTGGACGTTTAAGGAGTGGAAGGCGGTCTTATGGACCGATGAGTCAAAATTTGAAATATTTGGGTCCAACCGCCGAGTATTTGTAAGATGCAGAGAGGGTGAGCATGAGTTCTGCATCTGTGGTTCCCACTGTCAAGCATGGAGGAGGCAGTGTCGTGGTCTGGGGTTGCTTTGCTGGTGACAGAGTTAGTGATCTTTACCAAGTCCATGGCAAGCTCAACCAGCATGGCTATCATAGCATACTTCAGAGGCATGCCATTCCATCAGGATTACGGCTAGTTGGGCAGTCCTTCATTCTTCAGCAAGATAATGACCCAAAACATACCTCAAAGTTGTGCAAGAACTATCTGGCGAAGAAGGAAAATGAAGGACAACTCAATCTAATGACCTGGCCTGCCCAGTCTCCAGACCTCAATCCCATAAAACTTGTATGGGACGAACTGGACAGAAGAGTCAAAGCAAAGCTACCCACAAGTGCCCTACATCTATGGGAATTGCTGCAGAAGAGCTGGGAAGACGTCGGGTGATTTCCTGCTGAAACTTGTTAACCGAATGCCTCGTGTTTGTGAGGCTGTTATTAAGGCAAAGGGTAGCTGCTTTGATACTCCTTATGTTTTGTTTTGTATATTGTAACATGTGTTTTCATTTTCAAGTATTTACAGAAACGTATACAACGTAAAACATTGTCAATTATGAAAAAAACCTAGTTTCCAGCAAGTGTACTCAAATGTTTGACTGGTACTGTATATTCATAATTTACAACATACACAAGAGAAGTATTTTTTTAACTGTTTTTTATTTCTAAATGAAAAGAACAATAATTAAATCAGAACACATTACAGTATAAATACAGTACTGCAGTACAGTACCTGTAAATGTTAAATTTCAGTCAGTTGTGCGCTGTTTCCGTGACTGCTGTTTTGGACTGAACTTTGTCTTCCACCATCCTCAGAAGGGGCAGCACAGCATTCTTTCCATTTTCTTGCACAATTTGTCTAAGGTAGTCCACCGTTTGCAACTTCGGGGCTAAGGTGACAGCTGGCAGTGCACTGTCATCGTCAGAATCAGAATCTCCCTCTGCCGTTTCAACTTTGATATGCTTGCTGTAATTTGCAGCCTCCAAAAGCTCAGCATCAGTAAGTTCGCCAGCAATTTCAACGTCTTTGTTCACGTCAATGAATTCCTCAAATTCTGCATGTTTTCAGGAACTGGAACATCTGCAACCATCAGAGGGCATGAAGTCTGTTCCTTCAGCCACCACCAAATCTGCAGCCTTCTGCTTCAGCACGGGGCCAGACATTCAAGCTCCTTGACTTAATTTCTGTCTAAGCCACAAGTAGAGCGCGTTGCCGAACTCCTCGTCCTTGCCTGCTCTCTGTCATTTTCGGTTTGGACTGAGGTTGTTTTCAAACTGCATCAGGATTTCATCTTTATTTCATATTTCACCTGCGATGTTGCCAAATTTCTTTGCCACAGCAGCCTGAGAAATCACAGAAGACTCCAGCTCTTTCAACAGTTCAAGCTTCTGAGCCAGAGGCAAATCAACTTGTTTTTGCTTCTCAGCCATGATGACATGTGTCGAAAAACCACTGTGGTTTACGCAATTACGCAAGTCATAGTGTGATCACTTACTTGCATACTAACTGCACTGTGCTATGCAAACTTGTCTTGCTCTGAAAAGCGATCTCCGTTCATCATATAAAAATACTGTATCCCAATTAAATGAAGTGACGTCCAATTTAAACGAGCATTGTGAAAAACTGTCTCCCAGGGTTGTATCCCATTTAAGCGGAAATCCCGATTTATCAGGATCCCGATTTAGGCGGCGCCGACTGTATTGGCTTGGTGGACTTGCCATGTATAATGCACACAAATTAGATGGGCTCATTTTTGGCAAGTATGTTCTGAAAAATGTTTTCTTTATTTGATTTCATGATTATTATTAATCACTAATTGATTGTTTATTGTTTAATAAAAGCATAATTCTAAAAGTTATATTTGTGTGTATGTGTGTGTGTTTTGTAGGGCTGTGAGTCGGCATGGAAGATTTTTAAGAAGGACAAGTAGATTTTTTCTAACAAGAAGTATTTTTCAAAAATTGCACACTCCTGTAAACTTAATCAAATTACATTTCACTAAAGCCCCAGGCCAATAGAGATAGCTTTTATTATGAGGTGCAGCATTTCAGTATCTTAGGTTTTGGTTCCGAATACTGTATATACCATGATATTAAAGCACAGCATTACAGGAGAGCACACTAAATTCCTTTACATAACCAAGAATGCTTACCGACCCAAAAGAGAAAATATTTTTTACAGAAGATGTTGATGAGTTGCCAGATCTATCTAATGGCAAACTTCTTCACTTTACACACCCGTCAAACAATTTGGTGTAAAATGAACACCAGACACTGTATTTATCACATTCTTTCTGATCCTAGCTCCTGAGGGTTGTGGCTACAACTGATACTTTTACAGTTTTTAGGTGGGAGATAACTAAATTACACTTAGGGAGACATTTCTAAAGAAATGAATTTGAGTACATTTTACAACATATTTCTTACTTTCAAACTAGGTAATTGTAGGGTATATTTAATGCAATTATTTTTTTATTAATTTTCTGCTTTCAAACATAATACAAAAACAACGAGGGAAAAAAACACAACTGCATTAGTGCACGGTGACATCATTGAAACTAAAATAAGTAAATAAAAATATGTATAGGCTAAATCATCTTATCAGCCATACAGCACACAGTCAGTAAACAAAAGTACCTGCATTGGATACACAAAAAAATGGAGCTGGGTCTCAGACTATTGCAAAAACATACAGCCAAGAATAATAACAGGAATTAAGCAGAGGGAGCTGTAAGGTGTCAAAATATGAGAGAAAGGGCTGCCATGCAGTATAGAATTTAGTGCTAGATCCATTAAGAATGAATCTAATTTTTTCAAGTTTGAGAAATTGCATGATGTCTCTAACCCAATGCACATGAGAGGGTGGGGCAGCTTGCTTCCAATTCATCAAAATAAGGCGGCGAGCCAGAAGAGATGCAAAAGCCAGTGTGCTGGATTGGAGTTTGGACAAAAGTAGACCATCCGGTGCAACTCCAAATATCGCTATAAGTGGTATAGCGTCAATAGGCAAACTAAAAATTTGGGAGAAGGTTTCAAAAACAAAGTTCCAAAATGTGGTTAGTCTAGGACAGGTCCAAAACATGGATCAATGAGGCTGGAGCCTGCTTACATCTATCACATATAGGATCAATATTAGGATAGATATTTGCCAATTTAGTTTTGGACATATGGATGCGATGGAGGATTTTGAATTGAATCAGAGCGTGACGTGCACAAATAGAAGAGGAATGTACTCTTAAAATAATAGAATCCCAAATGTCGTCTGTAAAACTAAAGCCAAGGTCCTGCTCCCAGGCAGCCCTTATAGTAGCTATTGAAGGACAGTTTAAAGAGGAAATAGAGTTGTAAATTGTCGAAGTCATACCCCTACATTGAGGATTAATTTTAAGTAGAGAGTCAATGGGGGATTCAGCAGGTGCACTGGGGAAATGAGTCACCTTACTATGCACAAAGTGTTCAATCTGCAAGTACCGAAAGAAATGTTTATTTGGAATATTACATTTTTGAGAATGTTGCTCAAAAGAAGCAAAATTATCATCACTATACAGATCTTTCACAAATTTCAGACCCTTATCATGCCACACCTGGAAGGAAACATCACTCATGGCAATGGGTGAAAACACTGATTGAGATTGAAAACCAAAATTCTGTCTGAACTGGGCCCATATCCTAAGGGAATGCCTTACTACAATGTTGGAACTAAACTGTGTGAGAGAAAGAGGCAGAGAAGAACACATGGGTTGACAAGAGGCAGCTTCAATCAGTAACCAGGCAGGCCCTGTCTGCTGTAGATGTTGGTGGAGCCAGTATGTGATACAACGAATGTTAGCTGACCAATAATAGAATTGAAAATTGGGCAAGGCCAAACCTCCCAACCTTTTAGGCCATTGTAAGAGGGACCTGCGAATACGTGGGTTTTTCTTATTCCATATAAAAGATGGAATTAGTGTATCCAGCATCTTGAAAAAAGATTTAGGAATAAAAATAGGAATACACTGGAAAAAAAATAAGAATTTAGGTAGCACATTCATTTTAACTGAATTAATGCGGCCAGCAAGTGACAGAGGCAAAGTGGACCAGCGGATAAAATCTTGTTTAATATGTTCCACTAAGGGGGTGAAATTAGATTTAAAGAGATCTACATATGACCTTGTTACAGAAATTCCTAGATAAGTCAATTTATCATAAGTAGGGACCTACCTAAATCGCGATTTCGCGGAAATCGTGGAATTGAGGGATTACCGCGAAATTCACCTCTTAGGGGACAATGCATACAAACAAGTACGGAGAGGAAGAAAAAAAAAAAAAACTTGTTTAAATGAACTACTTTACAACGCAAGTGACGTAAACTACGTATCTTCCTTCTGCAGATAGCCCTTTTTTTATTCCTTCGCCGTCCCGTGTGCATTGCACTTAAGCAAAAAACAAACAAAAAATGTCCACAAATAACATTTACAAAATAAATTCTCCAAAGCAGTTAACGTTCTTGTTTATTAGTCAAATGACAAAGTTTTAATCAGCCTATCAGTGCGTCTTTACTGCTTTTATGTGACCTGTACTGTGCAGGAGGGGGTGAGACAAAGTTGAAGCTGCATTGTTTTTTCGGTTGCTAAAATCTAGTTTTCAGCATTGGAGGGAAAATAGTAGAAATGGACGACAGAAAAAGCAAAGTATATTTCGGCTGATGATCGTTTCAAGATATTTCCCAAATAAACTACATGCAGACTGAGGTAATTATTTTCCATATCTTAATGTGTATTTGGAGAAAATACGATCGATCGCTAGTATTTAGCTTCAGAATCACACATTAAACAAAAGGCTACTTCAGGCTACTCCAAACTGGAAAGTCAGCGCAGACAAAAAGTATTCCTGTCTGCAAGTTAAATCAGTACTAAAACGATCCAGCACAGCCACCTCGCTTCAACCTGCTGCTTAGTTGTAATTTTAGACCGGAATAGCCACGTCTTCTTTGTTTTGACTTGGTACTAATAAAATAAATTACTGGATGGGACAAATAACATGACAACGAACGTGCAGCATACTGTATGGCGTTCTCGGTTCCCATGAGCAGGCGCATCACACAGGCGAGAAAATCCACACACAGGGCGGAGGCGAAACCGGGACCTCTCGCACTAAAGCATAGCGCCCGATACCGCTGTACAATAGAGCGGCTCCTTTGCAAGGAGCGTATATCGGGCTTATGTCTCTGTGCGTGAGGACCCGGTTCGCCCGCCCGCCTGTGTGTGGATTTCGCCCCTGTGTAATGCGCCTGCCTGCGGAACCGAGAACGCTTACATTGGTGTCAGAAGCGGGGCGCAGGTACCCCAGCACGCACTCGTCGGACTGTAGCCTGGTTAGCAAGTCCGGGGCGGACTTGAGGCTGGCAGGGGAGAATGTAGCGTGCACGGGGGAAGGCAGCAGTAGGGCTGGTAGGTGACATAATCACACACAGAGACATAAGCCCGATATACGCTCCTTGCAGAGGAGCCGGCTCTTTGTACAGCGGTATCGGGCGCTATGCTTCAGTCTTGAGAGGACCCGGTTCAGCCCGCCCTCCGCCTGTGTGTGGGATTTCCTCGCCCTGTGTAATGCGCCTGCCTGCGGGAACCGAGATCGCCACAATACATTGACTTTATTAAAGTATGCCAGATGCCC